>CM031958.1:35153982-35406482 GCA_018749465.1 Paracanthobrama guichenoti
TGAATAAGTAAGTTTACTTTTTACTCCAATACATTTATGATGAGTAATGCACATTACATTTTGCATGGCACCTAACTTTTTCTGCAGCAATTTGTTTCTGCTATAAAGAAGCGAAATCGCATTCGCCAGGTATTATAGCTTGTCAATGTTTTTGTGAATGCGAGTGCATTAGCAGGTAGTTGCTGAATTGCAGGTGTTTGATTTATGAGATGAGGACATGACTGCAGCCGGTGATGAGGCCGAAATCAGTATATCCAGTGCAAGCTGACTATTTAATTTTACTTAACATTATTTGTTTATCCTCTATATTGTGACCACGTGTACTGTGTCATGTTTAGACCTTTTGTTTTGAAATGGATATTGGTTAATACTTGTGGCTTTTTACTGTACTTGTACATGCACTTGAGCTTAACTGAGACTTGAGAGTTTGTAGATGTTTAAGATGCTGTTGATCTTGATTTATTTCAATATTGAGGTTTTAGAAAATAAACATGATTTCTCATCTTACAAATCAATGGTTTCTTATTTTCACTGGCATGTCTTTTAGGTGTTAAGCACTAATGCATCTTTGAGTCCAGATTTAGTACGAGTAAAATACTTAAGTACTGTTAAGTGGAATTGGTGACTTGTAACTCGCAATGGAGTCATTTTCGTTTAAAGTATCTGTACTTTTACTCAAGTGTGGTTTTCAGGTACTCTTTACACCTCTGGTAAAACATAGCCTACACTTTAAAAAACGTGGTTTAATTTAGTGTTATACTGTTTGAGTAAAAGTTACTTAGTTACTTAACTTAGTTAATTAGATTTTACTTAATTATATATACAAATGTATGTAAATATAATTAAGTAATATTTACTTTTTTATGAGTGTTAAGTTCAATAGTAAGTAGATTTTACTTAACATTTAAGTTGTACAGAGCAGTAGCAGTAAAATGTACTTAAAATGTGTTAGTGCAAATTGTTACGAGGATTTTATCATCAAGTAAATCCTACAACTAATTTTTCAGTGAGTGAAGAGCAGAGGGACAGAGCACTGTTGTAAACACAATCTTAGAGGAGAGACCTTACAGGATAACACTTTCTGACTGACATGCAGTACACAACAACCAACTATAGCTCTTTTTTTTTTTTTTTGTGTGTCATTTGGGGTATGCTGCAAATAAATTAGAATTTTAGACAATTGTGGATTTTATACGAGCAAATCATTTCATTAGATTGACTGTAAAGTGTCAGTGTGCTTTGGAAAAGCACTATATAAATAAAATTAAATGTTTATCATTATCATTATCATCATTATTATTATTATTATTATTATTATTATTATTATTATTATTATTATATTTCAGTCAAAATTGTAGTAGCAGCTATTGAAAATCACTGAACAGAAATGTATTATAAGAATAAAAACAAATTGTATAATTTTTCGTTTCATAAAGTGAAGTTATGAGACATGAATATACAATTCTACCCCAGGATATATAATTTTACAAGTTGCCTCAAACCAAACTCTGAGGTGGCAGATTTACTAAATAGTTGCACCACATTAGCATGCAGTATGTAGCCCAAAATCTCTTTCACAAAGCACTCGTAACCCATTTTATGCAGGTGCTAAATGCACTGGAATAACACAGTGCCGTGAGCATTGTCATTCTGTTCAGCATAAACAAAGTTTATTTAAAAGGGATGCTAAAAGCCACAATTTTGCGAGGAATATTCACGCTATTACCTGATTTGCATTATTGTTTGAGCTTTCCTGTAGCTCAAACAATAAGAGTGTGGCGCTAGCAAAGCCAAGGTCATGGGTTCGATTCCCAGGGAAAGCAAAATGTGTACTTTGAATGCAATGTAAGTCACTTTGGATAAAAGCGTCTGCCAAATGCATAAATGTAAATGTAAATGCATAAGTTTAAAAAAAAAAAAATAAAGGTACAAAACAATGCAAGATCGGCTTGTTTTTGCTTCACAGTGGACTGATAAAAACCTGTGCACACTGACTTCTGAAAACTGACTATATTATAATGGTAAATAACCCCTAACATAAAACTGTAAAACGTGACAAACAGCCACATATTAGCTGCAGGACTCGCCTCAGGTAGTCCACCATCATACCTGACCTTTTCAGCAAGTGGTCCTGGATCCCTGTCTTTACGTCTAAACTCTGCATGGCCCAGAAGCCCAGGCTGTGAGCAGCATTAACTATGATTACTCGGTTCAAGGCAGGTCAATCAGTTGAAACACAAAGGTCAGCTTGAACTAGGGCGGAGTTAATAATGACATCATGAAGTGCCATTGCACCACAGCTAAGGCTGACCCAAATGGGACATGATTGATCCGAATGCGACATGGTTCACATAATTCTGCCGTTTAACAGTCACAGGCCTGTCGATAATGCGTGTTACCCACACAGAAGGCTTCGGGGGTGTCTGTCAATCCTGTCTGCTACAGACGTAGGGTTATTTTTCTGCTCGAAAGTGGTGTCTTCATTTGCAGTGCCTCTGTAAACAGAAGGATAGACAGGCACTGCTGGAGATCAGGTAAATGCGAGGCAGCATCAATCTGAGCAAATAAACATTACCACTATACAAAGCGGAGTGCTAGAAACGGTCAAGTTCTCCTCTAGGCCTAACAGACCAGTCATAAAGTCTAAATAGGCCTGCCATAGTGGCCTTCTGCATTTTATAGCACAAGAGAGTAAATGTCACAGACGTTTTCTCCTGGATAATATATGCGGCTCCTTTCACAGCCTGAGAGAAGCCTGCGGTAACCACGCTTGAGCTCAACACTTGCTCAATCTATTGAACTGCTGCTAATTGAATTGGAGTCAGCAGGTCGGGCGCTGATGGAGCGTGCAGGTGGAGGCCACAGGCTGGTTACAGTAACCATCTCTGCACCGCCATCATTCCACCTAACACCCAAACCCATCTAATTCAAGTGCGTAAATAACATGGGTAATAGCAGGACACCGCTGAGTGCAAACAAACATGATATAGGAGTGTTTTTGTGATTTTCATGCTTTCATACAACCAGTAAAAGATGCCAGTCAGACATAACACAAAATAAATTAAATATATGAATATAAATCAAAAATGTAAATATATTATAAATATATAAAAAAATTATTTACATATGCATTGAAATATTTGTATTTCTATTTATTTTGAATACTAAATATTTACTAGGAGGAAAGTTTTAAGGTTAAATCTCTTTAATGTGTGGGATTTATTAAATGCATCTTATGAAATACAAATATGTGTGTGTGTGTCTTTTCATAGATTTATATTATTGCCGTTTTAATAAGTGTATAATATTATTAATATATTTATATTTCATATTTTGACATTTGTAATATATTTATATTATAAAATATATTTATATTTACTTATTAAATATAAGTTTTTACATTAAATAATTATTAATAATTACTAAATATTAAATACATCGTATGAAATAAATAAATAAATATAAATATATATATATATATTTTTTAATGTTAATATATTTATATTTGTATTCATATTTTTATAAAATAAATATAATTTATCGTATAATGTATTTCCCAATAATAATAATAAGGGTGGTTTGGTTTTTTTATGCAAGTGAAAAACAAACATAATACACTTTTCAGGTCTTAATATATCAGCTACCATTACCTTTCAAAAAGTTCCATTATTTTCACTGAAAAACACACTTACATTGTTTCTGTTATTTTCAAGTTCCGGAACATATGAATGCATATATACCCAGCAGACTACAGTAAGAGGTCTGTAAGGGCAGCAGACAATGGGTAATTAGAAACCCAGCTCAGAGTTCCCAACAGCCTGACCGTTCTTCATCAGGATGACATTTGTTTGTTAGCATGCTGCACCCTCGTCTGTTGCTTCCCTGTAAAACAGACCTTCATCCCGTACAGCATCTCCCCTGACCCCACAGGTCAGCACCTTCAGAATACATTTCAGCATAACGAGGCAAAGCTGATGAGAAGAGAGGAGACCGAGGACAAATATTCTACCTTTCCACAACCATTAATGCTGTGATCAGTCTTGTGCGGTCTGACAGTTCACCCCAACACACAGACAGCAAATCATACTCCGCCACCTAATGAGAACGGAAATACAGAGGCATTAAGCATGACGGCGCGTTAGCTCGGATGTGGAGGAAGACGCTTACATTTAACGGCTGGAGGATGACATAAAACATCGACTGAAGGGAAGAGAATTTAGAAAAACTCAAACGAGAGATTTAATCAAATCCACGTGTCTAAAATCAAGTTTAACTGCAATTCTGTCAACTTTCTTAAATATACTATAAGAATTTATATAATTAATTTATGATAGGAATTCTTGGTTAAATTCATTACTGTTCAAAAGTTTGGCAAAAATTTCTTATAAAGAAAAAAAGTTTCTTATGCTCACCAAGGCTGCTTTTATTTAATTTAAAATAAAGTTAAATGCAAAATGTTGGGAAATATTATTAAAATTTAAAACAACATAATAAAATAATTTTCTATTTTAATATATTTTAAAATTATAATATAATTTATTCCTGTGATCAAAGCTGAATTTTCAGCATCATTACTCCAGTCTTCAGTGTCACATGATCCAGAAACATCCTTCATGAAACATTTCTTATTATTATCAATGTTAAAACAGTTGTGTTGCTTAATATTTTAAATCTTTAATCCTTACGGTCACTTCAATTTTAAATTTTGTATGCATCCTTGCTGAATAAAAGTATTAATTTCTTTCAAAACTGAAAGGGGGGCTTACTGACTCCAAACTTTTGAACAGTAGTATGTGACCACTTTAAATGATCAGTTAAAACAATATTTTAGGCACTTTTTTTGCTTTTGGCGAATCACCAAGCCATGTAGCTTTGAGCAACCACATATAATTCCTCCTTGATCTCCACTTAAGTTTACACGTATATCACCAGAACCGGCACCAAAGGCTGAGGCTAGATGACGTCATCCTGAAGAACTACAGGATAAACATCAGATAAAGGAGGCTTACATAAGAGCCTATCCAGTATCTTGTTAACAGAATTAGGTGAGTTAGGTATTAAGGCTAGAACAGGACCCTATGGGACCGTTGTGGACCTGACTCCTCTCTGCTGATTACCTGAAGCGCATTTCCCACATAACCCCTAGATCTGCACTTATTTCATTATTGCAGGCTTATGTCCACACGGACGTATTTATACCCCGCTCTCCCTGACCCATTTGCAGCAAACCAAAAGCACTTATTGCGGCATATGCACCGGCCTGCTATAAAACCACTCTCATTTAAGGAGACCGAATGGTCTGTCAGGGTCATTTTCATTTAAAAACATTAAAACACTCTAACCATCGCTCACATCAAGCTGGAAATGACAGTATAATTTGGAGGGATACATGAGGGTAGGTTATTAAAATGTAGCAGGATATATGGTGCGGTTTTAATGACGGTTCTGACACAGGATGAAAAGATGCCCAGCGTGCCGCCATCGATAGCACTTCTCTCTCCCGCGGTCCTCTCCACCAATTAGAGACACTATGAGGAGGCAAACTGTGCTGTGATTTGCAGTGATTGCCTGAGGGCACGGCCTCTAAAAGACAGGAGAAAGTCAAACAATGAGAACAGCAAAATCACCAATAGCCTTAAAGAGAGGGAAATGATAATAAAATATCGCTCTTTATGACACGGCTCTCAGGAATACTTGATTCTGATTGGTGAAATTGCAACATTCTACAGTCAATAACGACTGTTAAACTAAATAATCAAGTGCTATTCCAGGAGACAAATAGTTCATGCCCATTTATTCAAGTAGCAGCAAGTAGCAACCTTTCAGGTTAATACAAGACCTGTTCGCTTTACTTCTGCATCTAAACATTCTCCGAAAAAAAAGGTACAGTGCTGTCACTGGGGCAGTACCCTAAGCTACAAAAGTGAAAAGGTACACTACCGGTCAAAAGTTTTAGAACGGTAAGATTTTTTACATGTTTTTAAAGAAGTCTCTTCTGCTCACCAAGGCTGCATTTATTTGATTCAAAATACAGCAAAAACAGTATTATTGTGAATTATTTTTACAATTTAAAATAACTTTTTCTGTTTGAATATATTTTAAAAAGAAAATTTCTGTGATGCAAAGCTGAATTTTCAGCATCATTACTCCAGTCTTCAGTGTCACATGATCCTTCAGAAATCATTCTGATATGATGATTTGATGATCAAGAAACATTTATTATTATTATCAATGTTGAACACAGTTGTGCACAATTTTTTTTCAGGATTATTTGATGAATAGAAAGTTCAAAAGAACAGCATTTATCGGAAATATAAAGCCTTTGCAACATTATAAATATCTATACTGTCACTTGATCAGTTTAATGCATCCTTGCTGAATAAATGTATTTATTTCTTTAAGTTCTTTCCCAAAAAGAAATAAAAATTCTGACCCAAAACTTTTGAACGTTATAGTACAATGTTACAAAAGCTTTCTATTTCAGATAAATACTGTTTTTTTACTTTCTATTCATCAAATAATCCTACATTTTTTTACACAACTGCTTTCAACATTGATAATAATCATAAATGTTGCTTGAGCAGCAAATCATCATATTAGAATGATTTCTGAAGGATCATGTGACCCTGAACACTGGGATAGTGATGCTCAAAACAATCACAGGAATAAATTACATTTTAAAATATATTCAAATAGAAAACAGTTATTTTACATTTTAATAATATTTCACAATATTACAGCTTTTTTATTTTTATTTTTAATAACATAAATGCAGCCTTGGTGAGCAGAAGAAACTTTACATTAAAAAACATTAAAAAATCTTACCGTTCTAAAACTTTTGAACGGTAGTGTACATCTTTGTACCTTACTCACCCCTAAATGGTACATATTAGTACCTTAAAGGTACAGATCAGTGCTTTATGTATTAGTATTAGTATTCTGCTTTATACAGTGCTATACCTTAAAGGTACACATCAGTGCTTTAAGAGTGCGTATTGGTACCTTAAAGTACACATCAGTATTAGTACCTTAAAGGTACAGATCAGTGCTTTATGAGTGCGTATTAGTGCCTTAAAAGGTACACATCAGAGCTTTATGAGTGCGTATTAGTACCTTAAAGGTACACATCAGTGCTTTAAGAGTGCGTATTAGTACCTTAAAGGTACACATCAGTGCTTTACATGAGTGCTTTATTAGTGCGTATTAGTATAGTACCTTAAAGGTACATATTAGTACCTTTTCGTGCTTTGTACCTTAGGGAACCGCCCCAGTGACAGCACTGTACCTTTTTTTCTGACAGTGAATCAGTGGGATATTTCCTGGTTTATCATCCACTAAATTACATGTCTAAGAGCTTAGAAAAATCACTTTGTTGAAATAGATCTGAAATTAAATAAAATTAATTTAAATATTAGATGAAAAATGTAAACTTAAAAAGCATCAAAAGATAATTAGCAATGTTGCCTTGGAACTGAAATAAATTAGGTTTAAGACCTAAAATATTTAGAAATATAAAAAAACTAATAAAAATTCAAAAATACTAAAAGTAAAAATTAAAAAAATGAAAACTGAAAATATGAAATAAAAACTAAAATACTCATAAATACTATAATAGTATATAAATAGTATTAAAATAACACTGGTCATTGTGGGACAAGCTAGTTAAGTTTATTACCACAGGAGTTTGTTCAAATCCCTACCATTAAATAAAACAATACTAATAAAGATAATAGTAGCAATACAGCACAACTAATGGTGTTGTAGTTTTAATGTGCCGTACAGATCAGAAAACATTTTATTATCTGTTTTATACACTAACATTCGGCAAAGCAGCTTTACAAGAGCGGGTAAATGAAGTGAACACAAAGCAGGTCTATTTGCTAACCCGTGTTCTGTGAGAGGCACTGAAGGATCCTCTTGATTTGTGGAAATGTCTCTTTCAATCGTCTCTTAAACTGTGCAGTCAAATCACCAGCACAATCAAACAGGCCGAGATGAAAGGAAAGCCGTCTCCTGCTCTCTCTAAAGCCTCTGACCTCTCTTCACAATCCCCTAAAACCCAACAAACACACACTAGCAATTGGACTATGAGATGAGATGGATGAAAACAGAATGAGATGGTGGAGAACAAGAAGAGAAACAATGGAGACAGATATGAAAAAAAGTCTAGGAAGAGAGCAAAAAGAGATGATAGAGAATGAGAGGGGGAAACTATGGAGACATATGGAAAAGATGTGAAGATATGGAAGAGATGTACTGTATGAGAAAAAGAGGAGACAGTGCAGAAAGAGAAGAGACAGAGATGAGAGCAAAATGAGAGAGTGGAGAATGAGAGGAGACCGAATGGAGATATACATGAGGTGAGATCAAGGAGAAAAAGATGAAAACTAGAAGACAGGGAGAACAGAGGATACAGAGATTAGAACAAGGAGAGAGAGAGGAGAATGAGAAGAAAAAGAGATTAGATCGATAAGAGCAAAAAGAGATGGAGACTATAACTATGGAGGCATGAAAAAGAGGTGAGATTGAGGAGAAAAAGGAGAAAGAGTTGAGATGAGAAATAGGAAAAACAGGAGACGAGGAGAAAGAGAAGGGACAGAGATGAAAGCAAGGAGAGAGAGTGGAGAATGAGAGGAGAAAGAGATGAGATGGATGAGAGCAAAGACTGATGGAAATGAAAAACTATGGAGAACAATATGAAAAAAAGGTGAGATCGGGAGAAAAAGATTAGATAGATGAGAATGAGAGGAAAAAGGGATGAGAGTTGACATGAGATTATGAGGAGAAAAAGACGGCATTGAGAATGAGGTGAAAAGAGCCGAGAACCAGAAAAGAACAAGAGAACAAGAGGAGGCAGAGAAGAGGCTATCAGAACTTACTTTCACTCATCTAAAGTGAACATCTTCATGCACACATATTTACACAGAGATAAAGTGCAAAATGAAACTCATGAGATGGAGAAACACACACACACACAAAATCATGAATACTGAAGAGAGCCGGATGCTCATTTACCTATGGTGTACCCTCGCTTCAGGTCACTGCACCGTGGACCGCAGCGCTGGGAATTGGTGGTGTTGTTTTCTTGCACCTCAGATGTGGTTGTCTTGGCAACAGGTGGAGAAGATCTGTTTAAGGACAGACTCGGGATGAGCCGTGCTGGAAAACTTTGAGAGCCGATATCCACCGACTGGGACTTCTTCTTTAGTCTGAGAGGAAACAACACAGGAGACATGTAGAACTGAGCCTTCAAACGACAGCCGACAGCCATCAAGCAGTATTTGTACACTTACAGCACGTCACTTCTCAGACATTCTAATTCTGATTCGCCATGTTCAATCGGCCCGACAAAACCCGATGGAGTGTCTGTTGCAGTCTGTCGGTGCTGTGTGAATTGGCCTTTTATGGAGCATTGGAGAACGTGTGCGACTGCAAATGTTTTTGTGCGGTTAAAGGCCTGTCATTATTGATTCCAACTAAAAACAATGGTCTATGACAATTACATCTTCATGAGAAGAACTTTTTTTCCCCAGCCTATTATTATAGTATCACACATCCGTTAAAAAGCCAACAGATGGAGGCAACGGGTGACACTGTGAAACTGTTTCTTTCTAATGAGTTATTAGACAGTAAATGTCTGTTCTTCAGAAACACGGCTTCTTCGAATTCTTCCAATTCATGCAACATGGTGCACTAAATTTGCCTGCAGGTTCTCAACAGCTGCAAAAACGCTGCATTATTCAAAAAGAGTCGTTTTGGATTTCAAACACGACTGAACAAAAAGTTTGATTCCTTAGCTCAGGGCAAATGTTTAATCTCAAGTGATTTGCTTTAAAACAGGTAGTGAACCTAAAGGAGAGTCAAAATCAGTTCATTGTTCTATCTCACAGTCAACCTATAACTGAGACAAATGCCTGAAAACACATCATCTCATCATCTTCTGGTCAATCCTGAAATGCTGCCAGTATGAAGACTCAGAGGGCAGATAATAAGAGTTTCCACATTTCTGCATTACTTTTTTATTTATTATTATTTTAGTTTCTGTGGAATATATTTAAACATGGTAAAATGAGAATACTACACTTTTATTGATAACTGTATGCATCATGAAAAATGCTGAAAAAATAAATAAATGCAGGGTGCCTAAAGTTTAGGCCCCATCCACACGAAGCCAGAGCTTTCTCTATAAGATCTTTTTTTGTCTCGTTTCAAGAAATATCTGCGTACACACGAGCGCAATGAAACCAACTCAAAACGATGTAGTATACATGCCAGACCAGTGTGTGGCGCTGTAATTCTGCCACAGAAATACACTAAAAACGGAGAAGAAGAGTTGTGGCTAGAAGGGGTACAGCACTGGTAGGAAGTGAGACAATAAATCTCACAATAATATAACAATAAATAAATTTGCTACTTACCAGATGTGTTTGATTAATGCCTACACCTACCCCAACCCTAAACCTTACAAACCAACTTACAATAATGCAAATACAGTAATTAAATGACACAATATTGATGTGCGCATGCCCAGTGCCCGTAGTTGTATCTCTTTCTGGTATTTCCAGTGCCATGCTGGATCCGTGTGGACAAAACGCTGATACAATACAATTTTTTTTTACGTATACAGCAAAAAAAATTAAAAATACATTTTCATTTATTCTGACCAGTAGGTGGCACTGTGCCGAAACACTACATGTTGCCTCAGGTCATGCTTGGGATGACATGTACCAAGTTTGGTCTGAATCTGAAATTGATATAGCCTCGCGTCCAATTTGGTGTGCTCTTCGTCAAATTTGTTTGTGCGTTATTCGAGAACAGTTGGGTTTATCAAAGAGCTCTTGATAACTTTTCGCCTGCATGGTCTGAAGACGATCTGATTCAAATTTTATGGAAACTGGACAAACCGTCTAGGAGTTTGAATTTTGTATTTATTTTTTTGGCGGAAAATTTTCACTAGAGGCACTAGAGGGATTGATTTAGAGACTCCAGATTTGCTGTGGTGAATGTTTGGACTGTTCTCTATCAGTGTGCCAAATTTTACATTGTTTTCCCATGTGCCAGAATTGATTATCATGCATTTGTATCATGCATTTAAAACCGCTTAATAATCAGTTAAAAAACCTAGACATTTGATGTAGACAACATGAAATTATTCTCTCTCCCAACAGAGATGTGTGCGGGCATGTCATTTCGACACCTGTCTAAATAAACAGCTCACAATAGAGCCTGCAGCACGTCTGGCTGCATGTTGATGGCAGACCCCAGGTGTGGTTCCCTCCCTCCCTCGGTCTCTCTCTCTCAAACCAACCCACCATTGCTTAATACGTCTAATCAGCCAAAAGACAAACACCAGCCAACAAGATTATATGGTTAAGGAAGCCCAACAAAAACAAGAACTAGTTGGTTAGACAACACAGAGCAGCAAGTCAATCAGAAAACTGAAGCAAGGGTTCATCTTAACCAGCTCAAAAACATCCATCTAACAAAACAGTCAAACCACAGGCTGAATGTACAGTGATTAACTTTAAAATTTATAAGTGAGAAGGATGTTGACTATAAATATAATTTTATACCAAAAGTATTGATATAAATAGTTAAATCCAACTAAAACAATTGTTAAAAAATACTGTTATCCAAATCCTAAGTGTTAATTATTTTTGTTGCATTGTTAGCTTAGCAAACAAATGTCAATATTTATCTGTCACACCATTACTATTATAGTTAATATGAATTACTATAATTACTATTTATATATTTACAATGCAGAGAGAATGTTATTTATTTATTTAGAGCAGACAGTTGTGCAAATTAGTCTATAGATCATTTTTTTATAGGGCTGATAAAAAAAGGAAGGTATTTGGTTACAATCAGCTACAAAATGAAAAGCATCCCTTGTGTTAAAAAGGACAAAATAAATAGAATGAAAAATAAAGCGTGCAGATATTAGTTTTCTTAGCGTGACAGTTCATTAACATGCAGTGACAATGGTGGATGCACAAAGTTCAATATTACGTTTTTTAAGACATCACGGAAAGATGAGCGAGAAAGAGGAAAAAATGCCATCTACGGGTATGTTTGCACGACACTGATGTTCTAAAAACAGACAAGAACGTTGTCAAAATTATCCCCGTTCACACGTGTCTGTGGAAATGACTAAAAAGATTGTATTATCAGTAGTTGGTGATGGTGATGTCACTTTGTCAAGAAATACCCTGTGGACACGTAATACCCCTGCGTGAACATGTAATACACATGCGCATGACGTCACCGCTTTCACATTTTTGTTGTTCACATGGAGATGGTAAAGGCATCATTTTCAAAACCTTGCACTTTGAATCCTGTTTTCAGGCCCCCTAAAACACAGTTGTTGTGTAAATGAACAGCCAAAATTCATAAAAAGTTTTCAGATTTCAGTTGAAAATGGTGTTGTGTAAACATACCCTACACCTGAGTCTACTTCACCTTTACATGAGAAGACAGCGAGTGAAGCGGCACCTGCGGCTTCCTATTTCCAGGATATGCACGTTTAATCACTGGACTGCAGTGAGACTTCCACAACACAAATCAGCACAATGCCAAATGATTTTGTCTCATTATAGTAGCAGAAACAACTTAAAATACTCCGTCATTTATGGCATAAATTCTGGTCATACAGATAAGAGTAAGACATCATTCAAAATGGTCTAAAGAGTCTTTTTATTTGTATACACTACACTGTGCTTTTGTAAAATACAGAAAACAAATAGGATGGTTTCCTTTCAGTGAAGTTAGTGGAGCGCATCACAAAAAAATTAATCGATACTCAGCACATAGGCTACTAGCAAGCTCTTGCGTGCCATATGAACTCTTGGGCCTTGTCCCAAATGGCACACTTCATATGCACTCTCAGTCTTGTGGACTTAAAATGGCTGTCCATGAGTCCATGAGACCGTAGGTGTCCTTTTGTCATTTTAGGATTCATAAGGGTGCTCGTGAGCACCCCCTTTACGGTTAATATGCGTCCTCAATGTGCACTTTTGCCGAGCCCCGCAGCAGACTTCTTCCAGACAGTCAAAGCGCCGTTACGTCACAAAAGTGCAGACTCGTAGGAAGACCACCAGTGTTTAGGGTGCCATTCGGGACAGGGCCTCCCGGATTACTGACAATGGGCAAAGAGGTGGGACATGGCTGTAGCTAAGGTGGCGATGACTAACAGACAGCAGACAAACGGCTATCCACCTGTCAGTCAAAGTGGCCACGCCCTTAATTATGCAGAACTCTAAGGCTTTATATAATGTAAACAAATGAGTTATAAAAAAAAATTCACCCCCCCACAGGTGTCATGAAGGGCAAAATTAGCTATATAGACAAAAAACAATTCGTACCAGGCTGTAACTTTTTTTTTTTTTTTCTGCTGTAAAGTTGGGCATTTTAACATGGGACTCAATGAGATTCTGCTCCCTTTTAGAGTCTGTACTTAGCGGCCAGTCGATGAATTACAGTTTAAGTCACTTCCGTATTGGCTTCAAGAGAAACTAGGGGAGGTTGCCGCTTGGTTGGTGCACAGATCGTCTCTTCTTTTGGTCTTTTTTTGTTGTGGGGGTTAGCAAACAGCGCTGCATTGCCGTGCGTGCCCCCTTCTGGACTGGAGTGTGGATTGACTGACTGTATTCGTTGTCTCACTGTACCGTGTTGTCCGTACCGTGACGGTTCGGGGCGAATACATATACATATACATAACTGTTAATATTTTGAAGTTTAAATGCAGAGAAGGATTTTGTTGCTTTATTGTATAATGGGTAATTTCAAACGAGAAGTAGCAGATGATAAACAAATCATGTTCATTCAAAATGAGTGATTTTGTCATTTTGAGTTTTCGTGGGACAATGTAGATCAATGAAGAATCAATGACACAGAGTAGATAAAATCATGCAGTTAGATTGTGTTTTATTCAGTCAGACATACTGCGTATGCACCTGTAGTGAGACACTCTTCATTCCTCCATTTAGATGCTCCTGTTGTTATAAATGCAAAACAGGCGCTTTTGAATTGAAAATGAGGGCCGAATGGCGAGCCGTCGCAGAGGTCCTGCTCTCGCTGTGATGCGGGGTGCGTATTAACTAGCTGGCATGGCGCTCTTTCATTCCTCCATACAGAAGAGATGTGGTGCCAATCATCACTATGGCTTTATCTATTATTCACAGCTCAGAAAGACAGTGAGGGGGAGAGGAGGGTCTGGCCAGCTTTCAGCCTCCGTAACACCAGATGTAAACAAAGCACCAGTCTCCTTTCAAACAATAATAACCACAGCCGCCTCGCCTCGCGACTTCTGCTCTGATTAGGAGAATGTATTCATGCCGAAGCTTTATTTTAACCGTCAGCACCGGCCGTCGCTGCGAGTGTTTATGTAAACAACATTCTCCTTCAATTAAGGGGAAGATTATGTGATTCACAGACGCAGAGGCTGCACTGAATCGGTACAGAACATCTGCCATAGAACCACTGCTTACTGCTCGAGCTATAATTAGAAAATCAGTTTTCTAAGTCAGAATAATCAGAACCGGGAAACCCTCCTAAGATGCTGAGCAAAAGATGGTAGAGGTTACACAAGGTCATCGGAAGACAGACGAATAACGTATTTACGCATTTACGCATCAGTGGATCGTATTTTATGCATCAGTGTTACAACAGCAGACTATACATCTCATTATATAACTTTAACCCTCATACAGTCCTCATTTCCCCTTTATACTCCGGGTCAAAGGTTACATTTCTTTTTGTTGTTGTTGTTTGAAGTGCAATAATTCCACTTAAATATACAAAAATATAGTCAGATTGTATTCACAAATTATTTCAATAAACCAAAAAAAAAATAAATAAATAAACTTTAGAAATATATGTAAATAAAACCAATAGCAATAAGCAGAAAATAACAGGAGCTGTGTGTGTGTGTGTGTGTGTGTGTGTGTGTGTGTGTGTGTGTGTGTGTGTGATAGATGTAACACATCACAAAATCTCATGCCACTGAGATGAAGGGAGCATCTTTCTTTAATGAGGGAAACATCAAATAGGGTCCGAACAGACCCCAAAGGCCATGCAAGGGTTAAATCTCACAATATGACTTCATATCCTACAGTGCTATTTTATCTCAGTGGAAGGCTTCATATTTCACTTTAAAATCAAAAGAAAAATTCTGTATATTTTAGGAGCATTATGGGTTTTGCACTGTGACTTAATTTACATGACAATTATGCATACTGTCTCATCATACTCTTTTCATACACATAAATATAAAAGTTATAATCTATATATGAAATAAATTAATATTACATTTAAATTAGCTAGAACTAATCAATTTAAACATTTAATTTAGAGTGATTAAAAAAAAAAAAATACTAGACAAAGAAATTTAAAATTCTCCAGTCCCTTGACCCATTTGCAAATTCTGGCAATTAAAATATTAAGGCAATTAAAATATTTTTTGGCCTTAATGAGATTCTTCTGCACTACAGTGAACACAATGCACACAATGGTTCTAAAAACAGACTTTATTTTATTTTAAATAAAAAATCTTTCTTTTGGTTTGGGGTGATATATGACCTGGTCATGCTTCATGAGATTCACCCACACCTTTTTCTCTCTCTGGCCATTTTGTCGAACCCCTAGAACTGTCCCAAATCCCCCCACTCACAGGACGTAGGATGGATCAGCGGGAAAACTTGAGCGGTGGGAAATTGCAGAGAGATTAAATGCTTTGGCAGGCGGCTGATGGCGGCTGTGAGCGTGGCTGCTCTTTATCGTGGCCAACAGAGTACGACGGGGACATGGTGGGAGGGGAGCAGAAGGAGATCTGTCTGTCTGTCTGTCTGTGTGTGTGTGTGTGTGTGTGTGTGTGTGTGTGTGTGTGTGTGTGTGTGTGTGTTACAGTACCTCCGATACTTATCTTTCAACTAATGTGTAAAGGAGAGCGAGCGAGCGAGCGAGAGAGAGAGAGAGAGAGAGAGAGAGAGAGAGAGAGAGAGAGGAGAGAGAGAGAGAGAGAGAGAGGAGAGAGAGGAGAGAGAGAGAGAGAGAGAGAGAGAGAGAGAGAGAGAGAGAGAGAGAGAGAGAGAGAGAGAGAGAGAGAGAGAGAGAGAGAGAGTGTGTTGCATTGCCAGACATTTGGAGATAAGCGTAGTAGTCACATGCTTTGGCGAACGATGCATAAACAACAGGGAATTTGGGCAAAGCCAGAGCATGCTTATCTCACGCAGAAAGATGGATTTGAGCCAGGCCCAGGGCTAAACTCAGATCTGGTGTGCACAGGGAACCAAACATCTCAGTGTGAAGGGTTGACGTCAGTGCTGTGGCCACTCGCTGCAACGCTCCTCAATAGCAAATACAACAGTTACTCTTGGGTGCCATTACCATGACCGGACTTCATGCAATGAAACTCAATGAGGACATGAGAAAGACATGTCATTTACAGGAGACAAGCAGCTCCTGCGGGTACTCTTGGCCGTTTACACATGGCTCTTATGAGAGAGTTATGGGACATGGGGCCTTGACAGTTCTCTGCTTTTCAAACGGCTGACAGCTTAATCGAGACAGCGGAGGAGGAGGGTGGATGTAATTCAAAACGAGACATCTGAAGAAAATCATATTTAATCATATTTTACATTAATAGAAAGAGATTAGCATTAATAGGTGAAGTGAAGCATTTGTAGTGCTTCATGCTACTCAAATTACATTAGAGTGAAGCTAGCCTTTTAAAAAGGAAGTAACACGTAAAAACTTTGTTACAAGGTAGCTAGTAACAAAACTAGCTATATAACTTAAATAATATAAATAATTATTAATTAATAATATTAATTAAAAAAGATTATTATTAAAATATATGATTCTATAAATTAGTTCACCCAAAAATGAAAATTAGCCCATGATTTACTCATCCTCAAGCCATCCTAGGTGTATATGACGTTCTTCTTTCAGACGAATACAATCGGAGTTATATTCAGAAATGTCCTGGCTCTTCCAAACTTTATGATGGCAGTGAATGGCAGTCCAGTTTTGGAGTCCATAAAAGCGCATCTATCCATCATATAACTGCTCCACACGGCTGCGGGGGTTAATAAAGGCCTTCTGAAGCGATGCGTTTGTGTAAGAAAAATATCCACATTTAAAACTTTACAAACCGTAATCTCTAACTTCTGCTAACTGTCGTACGCGCGTTCACGAGAGACTGGCGTTAGGACACAGGCGTAGCGCAAGTTCCGGTGATGAACGTGGAAGCGCAGAGGATAGAGCAAAACAAAACTTAGCTCTCGCGAGAACTAGCCTACTTTCACCGGAGCGTCCTGCGTCATACGCTGGAACACCAGTCTCTCGTGAAGGAGCACACAACGAGTTAGAGATTCACAGCCTTCTAAAAGGACCAAATCTGAGGTGTGGTCATATTTTGTGTTGTCCTATTTTAAGTCCAGAGTGAAACTTAATCGAGGATGGTCACCCTGTCTGCAGAACATGTAAAATCGCTGCAATAGGAGGAGACACTTCAAATCTGCCGACTCGTCTTCGTGTCACTGTTGTATAGCGAACACAAGGCAAGTTAACTTTAACCTCAATACCAATTGTACATCTGGGAAATAATTGGACACAAAATGTTGTTTTGAGTTGAAATATTTTAGCTCACTCACTTGAAATTAACATGAAGCTCTCCATAGACGTAATGGTTTTTATACTGTACATACTGCATATTCTATCCCCTAACCCTAAACCTACACCTACACATCACAGAAAACTTTCTGTGTTTTTATATTTTAAAAAAACATCACATAGTATGATTTACAAGCCGTTTTCCTCATGGGGGCCAAAAAATGGATTTCAGAAATTGCCATCCTTGTGGGGACATTTTGTTCCAATAACACAGGGTTTACCAAGACCACACACACAGCATTTAAGAATCAAAATAAAATATTTCTGAATCATACTGTGTAAAATGAAACTG
Source organism: Paracanthobrama guichenoti (assembly GCA_018749465.1). Taxonomy (NCBI): domain Eukaryota; kingdom Metazoa; phylum Chordata; class Actinopteri; order Cypriniformes; family Gobionidae; genus Paracanthobrama; species Paracanthobrama guichenoti. Next base: position 35,171,948 of record CM031958.1, read on the forward strand.
TGTTGCATAAAGCAGGTAAAGTGATAAAGTAGCTTCCCAACAGTGCTGTGAAATAAACGGTGTCTGCACTGGAGTAAACACCTCCAGGCTTCAACAAATGTCTGGCCAGAGTTGCATTAAAATTCAGCGTGCTGAAGTTTAATACCAGAGACTGCAGGCTCTTTTTAATGTTTTGTTTGTTTTTATTTTATTTATTTGGTTTATAATAGTCACCATGTTCAACCTCAGGAACACACAAATGCTCTAAACAGCATTTTAAACAGGAAGTGACCAGATAATGATTCCTAAACTTGTTGAAAGCATCACTGCTCTTTCTAGTAAAGCATCACATTCACATATATGCATGTGATAATGACTTTCAATAAAACAGACATATTGATCTGTTTGATCACCTTCAGTGTAAACAGAAGAACTGGAGATCACGCAAGACCAGATCGCATGAGCTTACGTCACCTGACAGTCCCTCTGTTACATAACACACTGATGCACAACTGTCATCTTTCTATAAACTGACTGTCATTTTGTACAGTGCTTTGCTTGCAGGCTTTATTTCTGCCAAAATTTTCTGATGAGACATCTTTTTTATTCTCCACGGCTTCTTTTTCTCTGATTTCTCAGCATCAGCTCAGAGAGCGAGAGAGAACGGTAAAAACTGTGACATCTTTGGGACACAGAGTCTCGCAAACTGCTGTGCAGAAGCAAAAAGTACAGTCTTAAAGTCATCTTGAAATCAAATTTGACTACCACTTTGTCGCTTCAAAAAGTTCATAAAGAGATTGTAAAACTAATCAATATGAATTGAGCAGTTTCTAAAGAAACACGATTGCTTAATATGATGAACAAATTAATTTAGGCTTTTATTCATATATAAACATTGATCAGCAAATATAAACAAAAGCTAAACTGTACTTGCTTGATGCGTAAGAACAAACCTCATTGGTTCTTGCAGAAGCTCAAACGCTATGCGTAACACAAGAATGAACCTCATTGGTTCTCAAGCTCAAACATGATGTGTAACACAAGAATGAACCTCATTGGTTCTTGCAGAAGCTCAAACGTGATGCGTAACATGAGAATGAACCTCAATGGTTCTTGCAGAAGCTCAAACGTGATGCATAACACGAGAATGACCCTCATTGGTTCTTGCGGAAGCTCAAACGTGATGCGTAACACGAGAATGAGCCTCATTGGTTCTTGCGGAAGCTCAAACGTGATGCGTAACACGAGAATGACCCTCATTGGTTCTTGCAGAAGCTCAAACGTGATGTGTAACATGAGAATGAACCTCAATGGTTCTTGCAGAAGCTCAAACGTGATGCGTAACATGAGAATGAACCTCAATGGTTCTTGCAGAAGCTCAAACGTGATGCATAACACGAGAATGACCCTCATTGGTTCTTGTGGAAGCTCAAACGTGATGCGTAACACGAGAATGAGCCTCATTGGTTCTTGCGGAAGCTCAAACGTGATGCGTAACACAAGAATGAGCCTCATTGGTTCTTGCGGAAGCTCAAACGTGATGCGTAACACGAGAATGACCCTCATTGGTTCTTGCGGAAGCTCAAACGTGATGCGTAACACGAGAATGACCCTCATTGGTTCTTGCAGAAGCTCAAACGTGATGCGTAACACGAGAATGAACCTCACTGGTTCTTGCTGAAGCTCAAACGTGATGCGTAACACGAGAATGAGCCTCATTGGTTCTTGCGGAAGCTCAAACGTGATGCGTAACACGAGAATGACCCTCAATGGTTCTTGCGGAAGCTCAAACGTGATGCGTAACACGAGAATGAGCCTCATTGGTTCTTGCGGAAGCTCAAACGTGATGCGTAACACGAGAATGACCCTCATTGGTTCTTGCAGAAGCGCAAACGTGATGTGTAACATGAGAATGACCCTCAATGGTTCTTGCAGAAGCGCAAACGTGATGCGTAACACGAGAATGAACCTCATTGGTTCTTGCAGAAGCTCAAACGTGATGCGTAACACGAGAATGAACCTCATTGGTTCTTGCAGAAGCTCAAACGTGATGCGTAACACGAGAATGAACCTCATTGGTTCTTGCGGAAGCTCAAACGTAATGCATAACACGAGAATGAACCTCATTGGTTCTTGCGGAAGCTCAAACGTGATGCGTAACATGAGAATGAACCTCATTGGTTCTTGCGGAAGCTCAAACGTGCTGCATAACACACGAGAATGAACCTCGTTGGTTCTCAAGCTCAAACATGATGTGTAACAAGAATGAACCTCACTGGTTCTTGCGGAAGCTCAAACGTGATGTGTAACAAGAATGAACCTCACTGGTTCTCGCACATCAAGCAAGGCTTGAGCTTCCGTTTACCACAACTGTTGTGTGTTGATGAATGTTTATATGTGAATAAAAGCCTAAATTCAATCTGTTCATCATATAAAGTTATCGTGTCTCTTCAGAAAAAAATGTGGACTAAATGCTCAATTCATATGGATTAGTTTTACAATCTCTTTATGAACTTTTTGAAGCATCAAAGTGGTAGTTGCCAAGCTGTCAATGGAGGGACAGAAATCTCTCAGATTTCATTAAAAGATCTTCATTTGTGTTCCAAAGATGAACGAAAGTCTTACGGGTTTGGAACAACATGAGGGTGAATAAATGATGACAGAATTGTCATTTTTGGGTGAACTATCCCTTTAACAGAAAGATGACTGGATGTAAAATAATGAGGTCATATGACAATTTAGTATACTACTATTTTAAATGTTTGTCATAGCATAATGCATCCAAATATAGTGAAAAACAGTATGGAGTACTAATAGTTTGCTATTAAATCAATAGTTAACGAGTTTGTTTGCGCATATAATCTTAAGATATTAGGTTAAACTTATTTGGCTTGCTGTCCACTGAAGCAGCTTCAACTCGAACTTTGATATACCGCCACAGTGACAAAATATAGGATATAATTATGTAGGGCAAGGTGCCGAAAACAAAGGTGGAGTTTGGGGAGGTAGTGGGATGCTGGAACAGCTGAGACTGTGGAGAGGTAAGCAGCTGCTTATATACTCTGGCTGTTGACTGAAAGATTAGATGGGCTCGCTCCTCCCTAAATTACGTTTAGGAACTTAACACTTAATATAAGTCTAATAGTATTAACATTGCCAGATGCATGTTTGGTAAACTAAGGCTTTGTTATAGCATACTAACTCTAATTACAAATGTTATTTCTGCACTATATAATATGTATAATGTGCACAATGTGTGTATTTTCTGTACTTGGATGACCTGCACATTTTGACAAACTATGAATGTGTTACTTGTGTTACTTGATTTTGGCAAATTTAACACATGGAATGGAATGGAATACTGTATACACAATGCAATGCGCAGTTACACTATTTTAAGGTGATGTAGTTACATTGTACTTACTCAAATATGTACCGAGTAATATTAATAACTACATGTACTTACTATACAGTTAGAGTTTGGTTTAGGTTAGTTGCTTGTAATTATTCTTAATTTACTGTTATTACTATAGTACATGTAGTAACGTGTAACTACGTCACATTAAAATAAAGTATGACCCAATGCGTTTGGCTTGACCTTTCATTTACAAGAAGATCAAGCACACTGAACTAATATTTTTTAATTAGCCTACTTAACTGTTGGAGGCCTCATGTAACATAGTAAGATTATGTGACAACTATATAGCATGTTGCTTAAAAAAAAAAAAAAAAAAAGCATATAAATCTACATATTTTAACTGCACTGGGGTTTTTTTTAGCAAACTAAAAATGCAATGAAAAGCAGAAGTCTATGATTGAGCAGCAAACATTACTTTATGGTTACATCTCTCTTGACACTGCCTTTATTTTTCTAACCTGAGTTGACTATAAAACAGAGAAAATAATGCACACAGCAGACACAAACACTTTATGATTCTCGCTGGGATTTAACAATTCGTACGGCGTTTACCAGCATGTGCGGGTGGAGCAGGACAGTTGAGCGCCTCTGTAAATCTACAACAAGCAGAGGTGCTGCTATTCATTTCACAACATACATCAATATTACTGAAACGCGGCTGGCAGACAAGAGCTGATAACTCACAGGAGTTATGAAGACCCCGAAGGAATACTTCTGTTTCATTACTGAGCTAAATGTGATGCCGAAACCGACTTCTCCCTCGCTGAATCAGCGCACATCTCTCAAGCTGTGTGCTAGTCACACACACACAGAGTTCCTGAGGCCTTGTGTTAACCGCAGTCTCTCAATAACTCTCCAGTTGCTAGCCACACTCCTGCTCTCCTGCTCTCTCATTGGTGGAGACGGTGAGCCGAGAGCAAATATGATTGGAGGAGAACATTGATGATTTCAGCAGGAAACTGAACTGAATTACAACACGGAGGAGAGAGAATGAGAGGAAAGAAGAAGAGGTTGGATGGTGTCCCATGTGTTGTGGTGAAGTGAGAGCGCTTAGATTCTGTAAGGGGTCAAGCCACAGCAGAATCAGGTCAGACTCATTTGTTTTAATACACATTTAATGTGAATTATATTTCAAATGAGTCGGAGGTCAGGAGAACAACTCTCACTGACCTTGAGATCTCATTACCAACAAACACACACAAAAACAAGGAATATATTTAGCCCTGTGATGTGACACTCATGGACCATTTGAGAAATCAATTTCAACAATGAAGAAAAAAAATAAATAAAAAAAATAAAAAAATAAATCAATCAAGCAGTCATCCATCAAGATGTGGAAAAAAGATAAGAAATCGCAATTTGATTAAACCGAATCAAAACCAAAAAGTTATGTGACTACAAAGGGATTGATAAATATATATTTTTACCATTTATCTATAGATTTTTCCCATTATCTACTGCTCCGTTATAATTTTCCCAATGAACCGCCCTTTTTATTTTTTTTTTTTTATTCAGCAACAATGCATTAAATTGATCAAATTCAACAAATAATCCTGAAAAAAAGAATCACGGTTTCCACAAAAAAATATTATACAGCAAAAACCGTTTTCAACATTGAAAATAAGAAAATCAGCATATTAGAGTGATTTCAGAAGGATCATGTGACACTGAAGACTGGAGTAATGATGCTGAAAATTCAGCTTTGCATCAGAGAAATTAATTAAATTTTTAAATATATTCAAATAGAAAACTGCTATTTTCAATTGGAATAATATTTCATAACATTACTGTTTTTACTGTTTTTTTTTTTTTAATCAAACAAATGCAGCCATGGTGAGCAGAACAGGTTCCAAACCGACCTCAGATTTTTGAATGGTAGTGTACATTGAATAAATTCCAAATGAACAATGTCAACCATTTTTGTACAAAGCAATTCAAGTAAAAACTAATATAAGATTAATAAAAAGTGCTTAAGCTGTTTTAGTGTAAATTATGCTGATAAAGTGTGATACATTTTTTTGTATTTGATTAAAAAGCATTTTTACTATAGCCTCCAAAAGCAAACTTTTAGACACTACTTAGCTCTAGTATGTGGGTTGATAGGGGTCATCTCACTGTGCCGTGACCAGTTCTACCCTCACAAGACATCTGCTGCTGCTGGCAGGGACCAGTGGACAGAAACAGGGCACATCTGTGCAGACTGACACCGCCAGCACTGGGGGACGAGGTCACAGGGGAGCACGTGTTTATGAAACATTTGCTGCTTAAAAGCTGTGAGCTACGGGCAACACGACCAGTTCAGAAGAGATTTACAGCATGGCCTTTAATGGCTCATATGGGTGGACTCTTGGTTCAGATGGTGGTCTGGGCTCCTGGCGCTTCTTTCTGGTTTGACCCGTGGATTTTCACACGTTCCACTCCAACACCTCCCATCCACCAGTCGATCTGCGCTGGCACAGGGCATCTGGCGTGAAAACGTCACCCTCACATCCTATCAGCTGCCACACAGAGTCAGCAGGCTTCATGCTGGCATGACTGTGCACAATCTGGGCTGGGAGAAATCGAGATTGCAAGAGATGGAAAGGAAAACTAGACTCGTTTGTTCTTGTAATACCAAAAAAAGGTGTTAAAAACAAACTACTCTAGTTCATAATAGATTTATTCAACAGAGACTTGATTATTTGCCGAATCAGAATGGCACAGCTCAGCAGGAGGAGCATTAAGATTCAGTTCAGTAGTTCATTCCTTCAAAAGTGCAGAGAAGACCGATGTTTGACCTGAGCCGTAAACCACAAGTCCATTTGAAATTCCAGTCATGTTCGGGCTCAGATGGGACATCTGTTTGCTTCCAGAAAGTGAGCCAGGATAAAACTATCCAAGCATACGGTACCGGAGAGGAAAGTGCTGCAGATGACTGCCTCATATTAATTAGTTTCAGAACAGGAGTCGCAATCAGGTTATTTTACCCTGAATTGTTTGTATATGGCTTCATCCATTTGTCTTAAAGGCACAATATGTAATTTTCGCAGCTAGAGGTTGCTTATTCAAAAGAAAGGGCGTAGCTTGATGATGCCTTGATTTTGTGGAATCATTGGAGTTGCTGTCTTCACCTCTACAGCCGGTGGAAAATAATCAGACAGGACTGGGGCAGAAATCATATTCATGGATAAGCTAATGTATTAAAGATTTATTAACGTGACTGTAGTATGAAGCAGGGTGGGGCTAAAAGCCGCTGGAGCGATTGCTAATGAGAGGCAAGCGTGACACACGGCTCGAGAGCAGCAGAGCTTTTATCATGCCACAGACGAACGCTTCCACGTATGTGGGGTAACGCAGTGCTGTTTTATCATATTAGATACACTTGAGTTTGTTGAAAGTCATGTTATAATGCTACTCTGTGCGTTCGATCAGCGGCTACTATGAGACACTTGTTGCACACTGCAGTGAGCTAGATCGATATTAGGCATGGTAAAACATGGTACTCACGTTAAATCAAGAAAAACAGATTTAAAAAAATAAGACTAAACATGTTGAGTTATATAACAATGATTAGTTTTCTGTCGATTAATGTGTCTAAACAGTTGCTCAAGAAATAAAACCAGAATTGGAGGACATGATGTCATTGACAGGCGTTCCATGTCCTGGTTAAAATGGCTAATTTCTCTGGATTTAAACATTCTTGAAACATTTGGGAAAATGTAGTATAAACGTCAACAAAATATATAACATTGTTCTGTAGAACAATGTTATATATTTTATTGACTATCATAGTGGTTTTTGGATATTTTAATCCAAAAAATGTTACATATTGTGTCTATAATTCATAGGAGATTATTTTAAGACTGTCAAAGCGATTAATCGAATTCAAAATAAAAGTCTGTTTACACGTGTGTACTGTGTATAATTATGTATATAATTATTAAATACACACTCATTTATGCATTTAAGAAATTTGCATGTACATACTGTATGTATATATGTAACCAGTCATCATGATATCAATATATTGATGTATTTAAGAAAACATAAAACAAGAAAAACTATTTGCCAATTGCATGCATGAAAATAAGCAAACAATCTATAGTACATTTATGCGGTTTTAAAAATATTCAAGAAATTTAAATATATTTCTACTGGAAAACGAGACAAAAATACGGATTAAAAAAATGTATTAGAATGAATTATAAGTGCGCACACTGCATTATGGGACGCAGTATTCCATGTAGTGTGTTCTGACCATTACTGTATGTGCAGTAATGCAACACGTTAATGTAGTTGACTATCTGTATATTTTATGCATGCAGAAAAAAATTATACAAGAAATTATATACAAAGAGCAAAAATAATAGGAGGTAATTGTAGTAGTGTAGTATTATGTACACTGCCACAGTGGGCTTGAGATTTAAAACCGATGACTCTCGGCTGACTTGCTGTCATTCCACTAATTCTGCAGGTGCGCACATCTCCATTCCAGTCCTGATCATAATAGCATTCATCACAACGAGCATAATAGCGCTCATCTCTACGAAACTTTCTAAGAACAGCCGTCAGCCCGGAAAAACAGCCGAGTGTTGATTTCGATGAGGAGACAAAAGGGTCTGTGGAAGCTTCATTTGATAGAATTGTTGCTGATGGTTCTGGACTTTCATGGTGTAGTGCAGTCCATTGTCTACGCCTAAATTACTCCTATTGGAACGCGTCACGTTGTATGATGGTTGCAGTCATGTACTGCTGCTGAAGAGACGGAATGATGAACATTGTTCTGCTTTGAAAGCTTATGATTATCAGAAATAACAGGCCACCGAACAAGAGAACGGGAGAATGAGCAGCACTCAGGTAGAATGAATGACTTTCTGAATCAGTCTTTTATTTCCAGCCTCCTGCCTGTAGTCCGACCAACTCAACCACTGGGTGCAGATGTGTCAGGCCCAAACTCTTAATGTCACGTTCACAATCCTCAACTCTTCTTTTGGTTTTCAACTTTTATGATCCGATGTGTGCAATTCAATACTATATGTAAATGAAATACTATCCATGCAGTATATTGTGTGCCATACATATAGTATTCTGTGTTGTGTAAATCCATCCATCCATCCATATCTATCCTAAGAGTTCTGAGTTGGCCTTTACCCTTTCACCATCACTGTCTTCCTCCATCTGGACACAACAGCTGGTGGAGGAACACAAGATGGGGCAATTTACAAGCCATCTTCTCAATTTCACTGTCTAAGGTGAAGTCCAAGCTCTGACATTATCCAAAGTCCATTTCACTTTTCAACACAAACAAAAATCCACCCATCCATCCATCCATGCATATATACATCCATTACATGCATACATACACCCACCCATCCATCCATCCGTCCGTCCATCCATACATTACATACATACACATCCATCCATCCATGCATTACATCCATCCATCCATCCATACATTACATCCATACCATCACATTTTGGTGTGCATAGACAGCAGCTCTAAGGAAAGGCAAGTTTATTCATATAGCAATTTTCATACACAATGGTAATTCAAAGTGTGTTACATCTTAAAGGTATTAAACAATGATAAAATAAATCACAACATATGAACATGCATATGAAATAAAAATACCATGCATAAGAAACAAAAATAACAATCCTATTTAACTAAAGGCTAAAATACTATTCCTGACTACCTGAATTACTAAATTCGAGCTCCCCTTTCTGAATAGAAGAGTCAGAGATCTTCGGTTTGTGAGACACACTAGTAGTAACCCGGCTTCCTAGTGACCTCCTAGACAGCAGCTCTAAGGGGCTTTTTCCTGTCATGTAACAGCCCTGTCCCATCTTTCTTAAGCCACTGGTAAACATATGACCACATGGCTGACCAGCCAAAGCAGTAAGAGGTTTATATTATCAGTTGACGTGCAAGATGAATCCAGAAGCAACGTCTGCACCAAGCAAGGATTACATAGCTGACATTCTAGTTCTGATTTACAAACCATTTCTGGGTTTATATCCAATTTGTTGTGGGTGTCTATCCAGGCCTGCATGGGTCAGAGATTATGGCAGTAAATACAGTAGCAGTATTAAGCATAACGTTTGGGCTGTTTGTAAAGGTGATGACCCCACACATTCAGGAACAGACAAATGTTATTGGAGGAACAATAAAAGTCGAGCTACAATTGACTAGGTCTGTTAGTCCAACTTGGTCCAATTATATACATATATATATACATATACATATATATATACATATACATATACATACATATACATATACATACACACATATACATACACATATACATATACATATACATATACATATACATATACATATATACATATATATATATATATATATATATATATATATATATATATATATATATATATATATATATATATATACATATATATACATATATATATATACACATATACATATACATATATATACATATACATATACATATATATATACATATATACATATATATACATACATATACATATATATACATATACATATACATATACATATACATATATACATATATATATATATATATACATATATATACATATATACACATATATATACATATACATATATATACATATACATATACATATATACATATATACATATATATATATATATATACATATACATATATATATATATACATATATATATACATACATATATATATACATATATACATATACATACACATATATATATATACATACACATATATATATATACATACATATATATATATACATACATATATATATATATATATACATATATATATATATATATATATATATATATATATATATATATATATATATATATATATATATATATATATATATATATATATATATATATATATATATATATATATATATATATATATATATATATATATATATATACACACATGCATACATACATGCATGCATATATTTGTTTTAGTCTCACTTAAAATCAAACTTTTAAAGTATGTATAAATGCTTTTGTTGTATATCGTGCAACTGGTCGGAGAAACATGCTTAGAGGTCTGCCATCGTACATTTGCAGGACTGTCAATCACAACACAAACGCTGATATAAAACAATACACGTTATTCCATACAATGAGCCTCCATTCTATGCACGCGATCAAATTACTGGCAGAAACACTGTGAAAACATTTTTACTACATATTTTTGTCTCAATTACCGCAAATTCTCAACTATCAGGCACCTCGAAGATTGAAATGATCCTCAATGCTAGAGATTCATTTAAACTCCTTTAAAACTAGTCAATGCAAAGCACAATCTGCATTTCTCAAGTTTAATTTTAAAGATCTATCTAAGCCATATTAAAGGCTGAACGGGTGTATAAAAGATTCAAGATTCAAGAGATTTAAAAGTGGATTAAAAGAGGAGGACGAATGGTTTCTCTGTAGAAAAGGTGCAAAGTTCTTCATCTAAGTTTTTCTATAAAGACAAACATTACAGGTGTCTACAAAATGTCTGAATGCTGAGTATGATATTTGGTTCCCCTGCTTTAGTTTCATACTAATAAACAGATCCCACCTCATTACATAAATACATGCGCAAGCCTGCGAAAATTACAATGGCGGCTAAATACTTAATGAGAGGATCTCTCCAGAGAGCTATCTCTTAGTGAACCACAAATGAAATGCTGAACATGTTTAAATTTGACAGACTGAATCTGCATTGCAACATGATCCCACTGCACACAGATTCTTAAATGAATTTTTTTCCTCACAGTTTATGCATGCTGCATTGCAGCACACTGGCGCTACACCTTTATGAAATCACACCGCTTCCTGTGCAGACAGACGACTAGGTGGCACAGCTGTTACACTCTCGACCTTTCCTGCAGTGAGTAACACATAGGCTGTGTTCAAAATCACCACCTATTCCCTACATTACTCCACTAATATAATACGAGTGAGTGAATTCGGACACTGAGTGCGCTGGAAGGGCTGCCGGTTTCGCTTAGTTTGAGCTTGCTGTTTAATAATCATTTGAAACGTAGCAAACTGGCAGCTCCAGTATTAATGAAAACATTTATCTTAAACTCTGTCATGCATGTATAAACTTTAATTAAACAATTTAATATAAAATATAAAAAGGAATTTATACCTGTATGATATTACACTGTACCCACATTGGACCAGCTGTCTGGAAAATGAATGGATGGATGGATGGATGGATGATTCTTCTGGCGAGACACAGGAATTCATTCGGCACAATCGTCAAAGTGCATTATGGGTATTCTCTAGTCGTTGAGCATACATTAGTTGTACACTCGTTATTGCGGTGCATTGTGGGATTGAATGAGTGCACTCGATAACGAGTTTTCAGGCACCATGATGGCTTTCCCCTCAGATAGTGCCCTATTAAAGGGTATGGGGCGATTTCGGACACAGCAATAGAAACAAACTCTCACTCACACACACACACACACACACACACACACACACACACACACACACACACACACACACACACACACACACACACACACACACACACACACACACACACACACAGATTAGTGGAGTTAATAGCTGCTAAATGAGCTAAACTGCCAGCTATCAAATAACTAAATAATACAAATTTTCCTAACAAAACTAAAATCAACAACAATTTTTACTTTAACTTATAAATGCTAAAATAAATGTTTATAGCCACTAACTGTGCACTTGCACTTCAGCCTTTACCGCCGAAGCGTTTGACTGGCAGATGTTCTAAAATTATAAATGCTGTTTGTCAAGTCAGTAATAGTTGAAAAAATAATTTCAAATATCCAATTAACAAACATATTTTTTCTCATGCATGTAGTGTCAGAGAAGCACATCATAAATTTGTGTAAATTAAAAGCAGATAGATAATGTTAAAGGAACTGCAGTGTGACCATTTACAATTATTTGCTAAAATATTTAAACAATCAAGTATCAAATGAGGCATAAATAAAATCTAATATATACTTATAAAAACATATAATGTATTATTAATATTTTTATATTATAAGAGAACAAAACAACAACAACATAAAAACAGCCAAGTGTGAAAGGAAAAAAAACTATTCATTTATTTTGTGTAAAATATATTGGAAGAAAATGACAACAGAATGAAAAACAAGATTTGTTATTCAAATTCTGAATAAATTTCACAGAAAGCAAGCAGCACAAAAAGCACAGCAGTATTAGAACGGTCCCATTATAATCACTGAAGCTGTCACTCATATGACTGTTTGATTCCTGCAGTTCTCTTATGAATGCTCCCATTATAATCAACAAAACCCGTCTATACTGCACATTAAATCTCTTATTTACACCATGTCTACGCCTTGTTGACTATAATGAGAGTTTTCAGTTTTGTCACATCACTCGCTTGCAGTGTGCATTGGGTGTTACACTGTCAACAGTGCAAGCAAGACCCATGACATCTAGTGAATCCAAAATATTTCCAAATTACCAGTGATGCATTTTGTTTTGGGCATAAAACTTATTGATGAAGAAACTTAAAACATGCATTTATGGATTAGGCAACATTAATCAAACTTATTAGGAGCAGTTTACCATACTGATGAGCCTATAAATTAAAATATATATAAATAGTTCAAAATATATAGTGTATCTCCACTGTATATTTTTTACAAGGGTGCGTGATATGAACATGATATGATGTAACAGTGTGTGTCTGAAACCAAATATATCAATGCAAATTTAGCCTATAGGCCAGAGGCTAAATAGTTCTGATGAGCTTTAGATGCACTGAAAGGGAGAGACGCAGGGATAAACGGACGGATGGATGAATGAATGAACTGAAAGATAAAAGCTGGCGGAGGACAGGGGGTTGGCTTTCATCAGCAGGGCTAACTGGGACACTGCGGTTAAAACTCTGTAAATCCACTTTTTCTGATCAAGTGGGATTATCGTGGCCATCGCTCAGCTTAAAGTGTGTCCTGGAGTGCTCACTTCACTTCAAACAAACACACAGCTTGGAAACACAACCTAATAAGAGCATCTGCTTGCAAACATCTCATGCAAATGTTGCTCTTTTCTGCCATGCCTCACTTTAACCTGTCCTCGCAGCATCTGCTAGCATGTCGACATGCTAGGGTGGTTGCCAGGGCATTGCCATGGTGTTCTGATGTTGTTGCTAGTGCATTGTTTATAGACCCACATCAAAAATTCACCCCCACGTTACACCCCCTTTATCAAGGATAGAGAAAACCGATCCAGCAGCAGCGCTCGTTTTTACACCTCGCATCCTGTAACAAATCCTTCCCTCGCGGATCAAAATGACCTGAAGTCCTAACAGAAAGATTATATAATTTCATTTTTATAATATTTATTATTAATTATTAATGCATTATTTGCTTTAATGCTTTATTTTTATTTACCTTTACATGTGATCAATAAATAATTTAAGCACATTCTTTCAACTTAAATTCAAAATAATTCCAATACATGCAAGAACCAGCTCAAAATATCTCCCTTTGGGTCAATTTGGGTGTCTCTGCTGACCTCTTGTGAAAAAAAAAAAAAAAAAAATGTATATATATATATATATATATATATATATGTATGTATGTATGTATGTATGTATGTATGTATGTATGTATGTATGTATGTATGTATGAATGTGTGTATGTGTGTATATGTGTATATATGTATATATATCTATATCTATCTATCTATCTATCTATCTATCTATCTATCTATCTATCTATCTATCTATCTATATATATATATATATATAAAACACATGACATTTCATGAATCTTGGCACTAGACAGAGCAAACGAGCTGTTCCACAGGGTCCTAAAGTCAGTTCCCATCGACTTTATCTCTTCAGTATGCATTCAGATACACATGTAGACATTAGTAAAGTTTTAGCATTTTTTAGGTTTTTCTGTGTACACGGAATCATTCCTCACATTCCATTAATTCCTAAGGGGGTCAAATTGACCCGCAATGGAAAGATTTGTTACCTTTTTTATTTCAACCACGTAAACTCCTCAAATCCAATATTACATTTGAGATATATATTATATATTATATTATATTATATATATATATATTTTGTGTGTGTGTGTGTGTGTGTGTGTGTGTGTGTGTGTGTGTGTGTGTGTGTGTGTGTGTGTGTGTGTGTGTGTGTGTGTGTGTGTGTGTGTGTGTGTGTGTGTGCATTCGTGTGTGTGCCAATTCGTGGTTCGAGAGTGCCAAAAGGCCTGAGGTCTTGGACCACTCTGATGAACACCTGATTTTTACATTTTTCTGAAAAAATAAAAAAATAAATAATAAAAAAAAAATTAGTTTCGGGTCAAAATGACCCAAAGGAAGGATGAAGGTCAATATACTGGATTTCATTAAAGCAACCTGCATCTACCCGTCCTCATCCTAAATAGCTTTGCCAGCATGAATACATTTCATTGTAAATTAAATTAAAATAGATGTTAATAATTTTTCATAATATTGTTATTTTTACTGTATTTTTGATTAAATAAATGCAGCCTTGGTGCCTTTTTTTGTTGTTGTTCAAAAACATTAAAAATCTTACAGACCTCAGACTTTTGAAAAGTAATGTAACATTGACATTTATTCTCCCAGTCATGCAATTCATGCCAGTTTTAGTTTATGCAGAAAAAATTTAAGCAAACCTCCTTTTTACAAATTTTAAGCAGACTGAACCTAATGAAATCAAGCTGACAGCATGTTCAGGAAGCAATCAGCTAAATATTTTTTTTGATTGCACTTTAAATAAATGTTTAGAAAAATACTTACATTACAATGCATTAAAAAAAGTCTAAAAAAATCCATTACATTTCACCTGACAGAGTCTGACAAGACAAAACAAATACATTTTTGGCACTCTGCATGTACAGTTTAAACTGGGAAAGTGATTGCAAATAAGCTTATGTTTTGAAGAACACGCAGGTAAATCCCAGTCAGACATATGGTTTTTCAAAGAGAGACTTCTCAATCCTTTCCAATCTCTTCACTCCCGCCTGCTTGCCGCGGACGTCTTTCCAATTTACAGCAAATCTGCCTTTTCGTCTAAGAGCTGTTATTTTCCTGCTATTGACTGAACACGTCTCAAAGCAAATTCCCTATTTAAGGACAATTTACAGAGAAACAAAGATAAAAGCTACAATCAAAAAGCTGCAAGCTAATTCTTCTTTACTAAAAGATTCAGGAAAAACACTGCTCTTAAACCGGGTTTGATCACCAAAATCCCACTTTAATTAAACTCAATAGCCTCCATACAGAAAAGGCTTTTCCACTAACAGTTGTTTGTAGTATTAGACAAATTTTGTTGTTGGCGTGCAACTTTCACGACGTCTCCAGCAAGGCCAAGAGAACTTGTGTATGATAATCTGCAGTTTGTGTACATACCGTGGTGTGTGCAGCACGGGCTCCATTGATGGTGCACCTCCAGAGCTGATCTGCGGACTGACGCGCTGCTGAGGTTAAACTAAGGCAGAACCCAGATCATGTGACCGACCTTAAAGAGAGTAGCCAAAAGGCTAATGTATTTAACGAATATATCCAAATGACTGATGAAGCAGGAAGAGCAAGTGCCAGAGAAAATCCACACAAGAGGATTTGAAGCTGCTCGTCCGGCACTGTGAAGCCAGGCTAAACAAACAGGAGTAAGAGGATACTAACAACATGAAAAGAGGGAATTGGAATGAACGAGTGAAATATTATCTAGCCAAGGAGGACTAACACTAAAAATTGCTCTCTATTCTTCAGCAAGTTCAAGTTTTCAATCAATATAACTACAGCATTTTCCCCTGTCATGGTTTGATATCTGAAACTATTGCACTTGTTCCAAAACCAAGTGAACTGCCTTCATGGGTAATTGACTACTGAAACTGAACCTCGGAAGTGATACATTTTGGAAGGCTGTTTACATGCATTTAAGGCATGTAAAAAAACCAAAAAACAACAACAACAAAAAAATATAATATATACATTGCATAATATACATGTACATTCTTTTCTCACAGGGTCTGAAACCTTTCATTTCAGTCTCTCTAAACCCCTCCGTTCTGAAAGCCTACTCTGTTGTGATTGGTCAAATAGCCCAGTCTGTTGTGATTGGTCTACTGCTTACAGTGCGTGTCAACTGCCCATTACTATACCTGAATTTCAGCTGATATGTAGTTATGAGGGTCGTTGGTTTTACAGTGTCAAGATATCATACAGTATCAATCCATTGGAAGTGCATGAACAAAAGTGGAATTGCTTTCACAGTACAGAAAACAGCATCTTCTCGACATGTCGACAAATCTTCCAGTTCTTAGCTAAAGTGTTTGAGGGCGGGTCAAAGACCCTGTTTACAACTGGTATTAAGATGCCGGTAAGATGCTGGTATTTTGGCCGATCGGATCACAAGGGGAAAACGCTAAATACAAGTGTAAACGGGGTCTAAAATGTTTTGAGCTTGTCCACTTTCAACCACTTCCAGAGGTAGTCGAAAACACATTCAACCAGATTGCTTTCGTAGTGTAGATGCTCATGTGGTCGAATGTGTTTGAACAGCCGCAAAAGACCACCTACTCTCCGCCTACTGACCTAATGTGTAAACATTATAGGAAGCGCACTAGCCAGACTGGATTTAAACTGTTGGAGACCCAAGTTTGGTTTGAAGATGAAAAACGTACCAAGCATAAAGGCCTGGGGCTGTATTCACAAAACATCTTAAGGCTAAAAGTAACTTCTAACTTGCATATTTAGGAGAAACTCTTAAAAATAATGGGCGTGTCAGTCCTAATTTTAGGACTCGTACATTTTTGCTTTAAATCCATTTGTCTGGAGTAATCAAGAGGACTCCTAAGTCACTAAGACCAAATCACTAAACAATCCTAATGGATGTTGCCACAATCCGCCTCAGCAATCTGACCAAAGACACTGGACACCACTGAGGCAACAGCGATAGAGCCTTGGGTGCTGAACCTTTTCTACATAAACAATACATATTTTGATTTACAGATTTTAATCTATGATAAAATGGCAAAAAGAATTCTTTAATAAATAATGTCCGGTTACCTGTGGCAGTTGTTTCACGAGTTCAAACTTGAATGAATAGAGTAAAATAATATAATAAGTGCATGTGGCATGCTGTCCGAGGAGATCGAGGGCTCCGAGCTTGGAATTTAGCCCCCCAGCTGAGAGTGAGGAGTCGGGGTGGCAGAGGGATGGTCTAGGCAGAAAACTGTCGAGGTAACTAAGTGAGTCAGCTCTCGGCTGTGTCCTCTCGAGCTGGTTAGATTGAGCGTTTGAACATGCTCCTCCTGAACTTTGTTTATAAAACATAATTTATTGCTTGAATTCTGCAATCTCTTGAGATGCAGACATGTAAGAGGCTGACAATTATCTGAACATATACTTGTTTAAGTAGTGACACTTAGCCTATTTTAAAACCTTTATTTGAATATAGCAACATTTTTATTTTAAAATCTTTATTTGAATAAAGCGACATGATACCTGACATGATCACTGACAGAGACTCCTCCCCCATCAGCCAATCACTGTGGTCATAGTTAGTAAACGTGATGACATCATCCATAGCAATGAGGTCAACCTCACCCTTACTCTTAGCTTAAGACATCTCTATTCCTTAGTAAAAGTTTGTCTCAGAAGCTTTGTGAATAGGTTTTAAGAGAAAACTCTTAACTAAGAACTTTTACTGCCATTTAGGAGAACTCTTAGTGGTAAGATAAAATGTTTTGTGAATATGGCCCCTGATTTCTAACAAGCCCTCACCGCATTCGGCATGGTACGAATGCTGAAGAGCTGTCAGAGCTGTCAGAGCAGAAAAGAAAGCTGATGTTCTCCATGTGTTTTCTGTCCTATCCGGTCACGTTCATATGTAAATTTGCAAGCTTATTTTGTCCATTAGATTGAAAAATCTGAAAAAAACCCTTACATTTTCCCTCGAAGAAATCAGGACAGAAGTGGTTGAAAGTGGACAAAAGAAACTGGTGTGTGTTGAAACAGTCGTCGCATCAGGAACAAAATTCTTTAGAATGCTGTCTACATGGGCAGCTCATTAAGCTTTACAACAGAGCCTATGATTTAGACTAAACGTGCAAATTTCACTGACAAAAAAGGTCCATTGTTTATTGTCAATATAGTGTAGTGATCAAGGCTTGACATTAACACCCACCATGCGAGTGTATTTCAGCAGTGTCATGTAACGCAATCACGCCAACTAGCTACTTTGGCGGGTTCAATTGTAGTTTTTTAAAAGGCATCTGAAATAATAAACTAAGTGCAGTGTAGTGTTGTCAAAAATATTGATTTTGAGACACATATCGATACTGAAACACTAATCTCACGTAGCCAGACCTTCAGACTGACGGCAGAAGGTCTGGACTCTATTGCAGCTTTCATTGGTCAAGGACCGCCCAAGAGGACATTTGACTGACATGTAACACAACCAATCACAGTTCATTTTGTTCCGCGTCATGTTTAAGGGCGTGAAAAAGTAAAGTCGATGTCCCTGCAATAACAGACCGGCATGCATCCATAAATTATTCATTCAAGAACGTTATGCAAGTTTATTGCAACAATGGACCCGCAAACTTCACATACTTTTGAAAATCCATCGTTCAGTTGATCCTGGTAAGCGCTCATTGTCACAGTTGTAAACACAACGCCGTTCTTCTTCCACAAGGGATTTGGCATCACGCATTTGTTTCAAGGTGGAGCGTTAAAGAATGCAACACACTCGTCTCACGGACATCCTGTAGAATTCAATCAGATGACGACTTCGAAACTCCAGATAAATTTCCGGATAAATGTGGCATATGCATTAAACGTTCAGCCAATGGTCCGTGAATATTGTTGGTGTTACAGGGCATTCAATTTCTAAATGGGATTCTGCATAATTTTACTCATTACACCTAAAGTGCGCACAAATAAAACCATCTTGAGTTCGTTTTCACTGCCTTATTGCACTTAAACAGTCAAATGCACACAAAATAATGTAAAAATGCCATTCTTGGCGAGTATTCAAGTAAACAGTCAGTTATGTTTTAATTTAATGTAAACCATTGAGAAAGAAAATGCACGTGTAACAGTATAAGCAGGCTTCTGAACTGAGCGCTGATAACAACTTGGGTTGTCCTTGTCCTCTTTAGTCCGGATGACATGGCGTCCAAGTTTTCCAAAAAGAACTTCAAATTTTGATTGCTCTGACCACAGAACAGTTTTCCACTTTGCCACAGTCCATTTTAAATGAGCCTTGGTCCAGAGAAAACGCCTGCGCTTCTGGATCATGTTTAGATATGGCTTCTTTTTCGACCTTTAGAGTTTTAGCCGGCAACGGCGAATGGCACGGTGGATTGTGTTCACCGACAGTATTCCTGAGCCCATGTTGTGATTTCCATTACAGTAGCATTCCTGTATGTGATGCAGTGCCGTCTAAGGGCCCGAAGATCACGGGCATCCAGTTTTCCGGCCTTGACCCTTACGCACAGAGATTGTTCCAGATTCTCTGAATCTTTGGATGATATTATGCACTGTAGATGATGATAACTTTGAACTCTTTGCAATTTTTCTCTGAGAAACTCCTTTCTGATATTGCTCCAGTATTTTTGGCCGCAGCATTGGGGGAATTGGTGATCCTCTGCCCATCTTGACTTCTGAGAGACACTGCCACTCTGAGAGGCTCTTTTTATACCCAATCATGTTGCCAATTGACCTAATAAGTTGCAAATTGGTCCTCCAGCTGTTCCTTATATGTACATTTAACTTTTCCGGCCTCTTATTGCTACCCGTCCCAACTTTTTTGGAATGTGTAGCTCTCATGAAATACAAAAATGAGCCAATATTTGGCATGACATTTCAAAATGTCTCACTTTCAACATTTGATATGTTATCTATATTCTATTGTGAATAAAATATAAGTTTATGATATTTGTAAATTATTGCATTCCTTTTTTATTCACAATTTGTACAGTGTCCCAACTTTTTTGGAATCGGGTTTGTACTACTGAAATGACTGGATGCCACGGTAAACAGATATAGATTGTGAAAGAGGAAAACATACTGTATATAAATGTACCACATATAAATGCCACAGCACAATACACACATTCTTTCTGTTGATGGCTAAACACCTGGGGTTAACAGTGACCCAGATCCAAAAAAAACACACAAAACAAAATCACTTCAGGTGCTCACAAATACCCCTGACAGCATACAACCATCAACACATTGGAGCTAGACCATTTCTAAACATATAATCAAGCTAAAAGCCTATAAGAATGAAAAACAAATAGTTTGCAGTTAATGCTGTAAAGCTACCGAAAGGGTGGCACAGGCCAAAATCACCATTTAAATAGGTATATAGACATTTGATGGGTTGAAAACGTACTACTCGTCATGTTACGCAAATTTTTTGACAAAATACTCATCATTCTCATTACAAAAACAAAACATGGGATTTGTAACTCTAAAGCTTAAAAAAAGTGTGCCATAATCATGTAAAGTGGCCTATATGAAGCTCAACAGGTATATCTGAATAATAAATGGGCCGTTTGGGCACATCTGTATTCTGTCCTGTTTGCAGTGGGTGGCGTGGAATGATATTTCTAGGCTGAGGTTGAAAAATAGACCTGCTCTGAGATGGCTTACCAACCGTGGCGCAGAATACAAATAATGCCGGCTTATATTTATGGCAGGGTGCTGTCTGTGGTCTGGAGCCAAAAATAAACCGCACTAGAGTGAAGCAGTAATACAATCTTTTTTTTTTTTTTTTTTTTTTTTTTAAACCCACAACACAATTCAAATAGGACTCACAATAATAGTGTCAAGCCAATTATAATAATGAAAACAACACAGGGGCAGGGCATAACTGTAAAAACTGACTGTAAAAAGACAGTGGTAATGCAACTGACTATAACAAAGCTGAATATACAACACGTACTTATGAATTATGGCCTGGATTTATAACTGTCTCACAAATCAGAACTGATTGTTGAGACAGAAATGCTACAATGGATTTTAAAGTTTAGTATGAAAACGTGCTAGAGTTCAATTTGTTAAATGTAAATGAGCTCAAACGATTTGCTTCAATGAATCGATTCAAAACTGATTCAGTTGTTTGCTTACTACATCACTCAAAAGTATGCCCGAAAAATACAGCATATAGATAAAATATTTTTATAGGTGAATATACACTAGCATTCAAAAGTTGGGTCAGTAAGATGTATTTTTAAAGAAATTAATACTTTTATTCAGCAAGGTTGCATTAAATTGATCCAAAGTGGCAGTAAAGACGTTTATAATGATACAAAAGTAAATGCTGTTCTTTGGAACTTTCTATTTGTCACAAATAAATAAAAATTTTCAATAAATAAACAACCATTTTCAACATTGAAAATAATAAATGTTTCTTAAGCAGCAAATCAGCATATTAGAATGATTTGTGAAGGATCATGTGACCCTGAACACTGGAGTAATGATGATAAAAAAATTAATAAAAAAAAATCAGCTTTGATCACAGGATTAAATTACATTTTACGTTATATTCAAATAGAAAGTCATTTTAAATTATAATAATATATTTTACAATATTACTGTATTCTTTTTACTGTATTTTTTATTAATTAAGCAGTCTTGGTGAGCATAAGAGACTTTAAAATAAACATGTATAATCTGAGCAACATAAAAAAAAAGCAACGTAATTTTAGATATTAGTATCAAAATGTATATTGAATATCATCAAAAAGGCCAAAAATATAACAGATATAATAGAGATATTTTAAAAGCATAAAATATAAAAATGCACACCAATGTAAAGAATAAAAAACCTTACATGAATAGACCTGCTTTTTGCTTTTCTCTGGCCATGTGCTTTTGTGACAAAGTGTCTGTCGTTGTCCTCTGGCAGAAAGTCCACCAACCTCTCTCAAGCTCCCAGACCCAGTATGAGTAGATTACATTTTCACAGGCGGTAAATTGAAATTTGGTCTTTTCTTGCCCTCACCATGAGGCTAATAGATGCGTGTTGCTGTCAGAAGCGCCCCTCTCCTATCCCGTGTCTAGGTGATGTATCGGCTGGAGCTAAAGCTGATCGGGTCTTTTCATTAAAGACGACTGGGGACCAAACGACCAGCAGGGGTGAAAAACAGGCTTAGATAAAGGACAAAAACATGAAAGTATGCAAAGAAGGGGTGAAAGCACACAAATGCCTTAAAAACCCAGATAAAATTAGAGTCAGTCAACAGGTCTGAGACATTTTGACTCTTTGTTACACACACACACACACACACACACACACACACACACACACACACACACACACACACACACACACACACACACACACACACACACACACACACACACACACACAGTATATGTGTGAGAATCAAAATATCTTGTAATTGATGCAATATCAATATTGTTGGGACACTGTACAAATTGTGAATAAAAAAAAGGAATGCAATAATTTACAAATCTCATAAACATATTTTATTCACAATAGAATATAGATAACATATCAAATGCTGAAAGTGAGACATTTTGAAATGTCATGCCAAATATTGGCTCATTTTGGATTTCATGAGAGCTACACATTCTAAAAAAGTTGGGACAGGTAGCAATAAGAGGCCGGAAAAGTTAAATGTACACATAAGGAACAGCTGGAGGACCAATTTGCAACTTATTAGGTCAATTGGCAACATGATTGGGTATAAAAAGAGCCTCTCAGAGTGGCAGTGGTCTCTCAGAAGTCAAGATGGGCAGAGGATCACCAATTCCCCCAATGCTGCGGCCAGAAATAGTTGAGCAATATCAGAAAGGAGTTTCTCAGAGAAAAATTGCAAAGGGTTTAAAGTTATCATCATCTACAGTGCATAATATCATCCAAAGATTCAGAGAATCTGGAGCAATCTCTGTGCGTAAGGGTCAAGGCCGGAAAACCATACTGGATGCCCGTGATCTTCGGGCCCTTAGACGGCACTGCATCACATACAGGAATGGTACTGTAATGGAAATCACAACATGGGCTCAGGAATACTCAGGAACACAATCCACCGTGCCATTCGCCGTTGCCGGCTAAAACTCTATAGGTCAAAAAAGAAGCAATATCTAAACATGATCCAGAAGCGCAGGCGTTTTCTCTGGGCCAAGGCTCATTTAAAATGGACTGTGGCAAAGTGGAAAACTGTTCTGTGGTCAGAGCAATCAAAATTTGAAGTTCTTTTTGGAAAACTGGAACGCCATGTCATCCGGACTAAAGAGGACAAGGACAACCCAAGTTGTTATCAGTGCTCAGTTCAGAAGCCTGCATCTCTGATGGGATGGGGTTGCATGAGTGCGTGTGGCATGGGCAGCTTACACAACTGGAAAGGCACCATCAATGCTGAAAGGTATATCCAAGTTCTAGAACAACATATGCTCCCATCCAGACATCGTCTCTTTCAGGGAAGACCTTGCAATTTCCAACATAACAATGCCAGACCACATACTGCATCAATTACAACATCATGGCTGCGTAGAAGAAGGATCCGGGTACTGAAATGGCCAGCCTGCAGTCCAGATCTTTCACCCGTAGAAAACATTTGGCGCATCATAAAGAGGAAGATGCGACAAAGAAGACCTAAGACAGTTGAGCAACTAGAAGACTGTATTAGACAAGAATGGGACAACATTCATATTCCTAAACTTGAGCAACTTGTCTCCTCAGTCCCCAGACGTTTGCAGACTGTTATAAAAAGAAGAGGGGATGCCACACAGTGGGAAACATGGCCTTGTCCCAACTTTTTGAGATGTGTTGATGCCATGAAATTTAAAATCAACTTATTTTTTCCCTTAAAATGATACATTTTCTCAGTTTAAACATTTGATATGTCATCTATGTTGTATTCTGAATAAAATATTGAAATTTGAAACTTCCACATCATTGCATTCTGTTTTTCGCAAATTCGCAATTTGTACAGTGTCCCAACTTTTTTGGAATCGGGTTTGTACATTTTAATACATATTTTTGTAATTTAAAAAGGCAATTAAAATGTAACAAGTAATTTTTCAAAATGTGAATTAAAACTTTCTATTTATTTTTCCATTTAATAATGTAGTTAAAATGTAACAATTGATAAATCACTTCTCAAACTGACAAATAAGACGTATTTAAAATCATTAGTTGCGACAGGAAAAGGCTAACATTGAGTTTCTATTGAGCCAGACTTGTGATATGCATTATTAGCAGTCAAGGGTTATAACCACACTTTTTCTCCACATAATTTTGAATGTTTCATATATGAGGGTAGAGGAAAGACGTGTGCGCTGTAGGTGTTAAATTATTTCTCACACATCAAAAACCATCTCGGCCAATGCAACTGACCCAGATGGAGGGTTTGGAGGTTTTTAGCCTTGGGTGGGTTATAGTAGTCTGGGAGGAACATTGAGCTAGAATAAAAAAAGACTGATCTCTCCTTCTCCATTGTAATCGCCTGCTAAGATACAGCTCAGCAAGAATCGGGCTCAGAAATCTTAAAGACAGTTCATGCCCAGCGGCAATTCATGAGACATGGTTCACATCCTCGAGACATCTGTAAGAAATGTGCATCTGATCTGTATCAGTGATGAAAGAGCCTGTGAAGAGAGGTGTAGCAGACTCCCATGATGCTCTATACACGTGAAGCTCTCATGAAGACATCATATTTACGGTTTTTCAGGTTGTGAAGCGGTTCACGTGATGCCGCGACTTCACACCATTCCTGACTGCGGCACAGCGGAGACAAAGCCATTGATCTTCATTAGCGGGAATCACTGAACAGTCAACAGCTAATTAATAGTCTGAGGAGGCCAATGAGTTCATACAGGTAGCATCAGGGTTTGGAAAAGCATGTTAGGGAGATGAAAGCAGGAGTGCTTGTTTTTGGGAGAACATATTTAAGATGTTTAGTAATGATGTAACTCATAAGGCTAATGAAGCACCTGCTGCATCAATGTTACTCTATCGCAATATGCACTATATTTCAAGTATCCTAAAGCAATATGATAGCTTTGTGGAATGAACATGAACAGGGTTTGAAAAGTTTTTTTTTTCTTGAAAATGAATCAAACCACAGTGGAGCTATATAGCTTATATAGAACATTTTTAAACATTTTTGCAATAAATATTCTAATTTAACCTTGAGCTTTGAAGTATTATATTAGATAGCTTCGATTTTTGACAACTATTTACAATGACGCTAATAATTCTTAATTTCTGATAGGATTAGGTCAATCTGTAGTTATTGATATTCTGAATAGAATGAGGCACAAACCTCTACATATTCAGTTGCGTTTGCTCCCATTTATTTTTTTGTTCACAGTGCTTTATTTCGTACACAACATGGACTACAAACTTTTAGTCCAAAAGTGTGCACATTTGGAGAGATATGCATTCACGTTTGCCTCATATTTCTTTAGAAAGAGTAGAACCATCATTTCTTGATGACTCGTAGAAAGTCGATTCTTTCTGAAAAGCTCTGCATGGATTGAGGTGCGTGAAACAATCACGAATCCTAAGCGGGAACGCTAACAGTTAAAGTCCATGTCTGATTTTATTGTTGTTTGTGTCATGTTTGCAGTGTTTTTACTCGATGTTTTAAAAAATATTTTTATGTTTGGTATTTTATATGCTCTGTTAGTGGTTTGTGGAGTAGCATCCCCAAGGGGGGGATATTTTATACCATCTGTGGAAGGTGTAGGACCATAAATATTTGTCCAATCATTGCATTCGGTCCAAATGCAATAATAGGAAGTCCTACCAGCCTGTCAACATATGTATTTCTACATATTCTAATGCCTGATCTGTGACCAGTGATTTCTGATATGTAATGATTCATGTACAGTCAGATGTTCTTTGTCTATGCGTCAGTAAATCAAACCAGTGACTAAAGGCTCAACTTCACATTGTGTCTCTTAGTAGGATGAAAATAATCTGTTATTTATACTGTGATTAAATCATATAGAAAGCGATCAAAGGACGTTAGCTTTACAATCGCTGGAGTTGTCAATCAAGCAGCGCAAGTTTATCAGAGTTTTGGACTCCTGTAATAATCATGAATCTCTTATTTACATTATGTTTTCACTGTAGTGTGCAGAGATCACTGCATTCATGTGCTCAACATGTCTGTGATCGGCTACAATGCTCATCACTGCAACCTAAATATACTGCTATACTCAACACTTTTCACAATTAGATAACCTTGAGAGCTGTAATAGTAAAAACATGCTAAAAGTTTTCAAGAATGTTCCACATGTAATACTTTACTATTTACATGTACTATTTCATATGTATAGATGTTAGCCAATCACAGCAGTGGGCGTTTACACTGAAGTCTCACAGCAGACATGCCCCTTCAAACAGAGCGTTTAAATCAGAGGGCTAAAATCAGGGTACAAAAATGCTTTTTATTTCTAAATTATGGCCCCCATTATAAGTGCACCCCAGGAAACATTATAAAACAATAAAACAATGCAGTTCATGACCCCTTTAACTAAGATGAATAAACACTGTAGAAGTAGTTCATTCTTTGTTTATTAACTAAAGTAGTTAACTAATGTTAACGAAAGAAAGCTTTTTGAAAAGTGTACCAAGCCATTTTTCCAGCTACAGTATGTTTTCACAGGATAGCAAAAAACTTGATTCCTCATAATATTCCCCATTATATCAAATCTATAGGCTGCATTAAACATTCACCACATATGGAAACCCGTGACATTTTACTCGGAGCGGTTCGTTACTCAAATGTATGCGTTTCAATGGCAACACTATCAACGCCGAAACGAGTCTGCAGCAGTCAGGCGGTACAGGTCAGAGCTCTTTAAGTTATGTTCATTATTATTGTAATGTTATGTTCTTTGAGACATGAGGTAGTTTAACGCCATCTCTCATCTTGTGACTTTGCAAACTCTGCTGTGTGCACTCATGTGTTTTGAAGGTGGTATCGCTTTGGAGATACTCTGAAGGGAGTGTGGGATCTCTCGCTTTCAAAGCTAAATTGCTTTTGCTAGTCTCTCCGAAAATGTCCTACCCTACCTTTAAGTATAAATTGACTTCAGCCATTTGACTAATGTCAGCCATCCAAATATTTTATATATTACATTTAAAGAGATTCTGTGTTGTTATCGGTAAATTAAACTGTTCACTGAAATAAATCTGAAATATATAATAAATATTAGCTGAAAAACACGAAAATGAGAAATGTTGCCTTGGTAACTACTGAAATAAGTCTAGATTGAAGTTCTAAAATTATTAAAATTGGGCTTCTTTGGAAATGGCTAAATGGAAATTAAAAAAAGCAAAAAAAAAAACTAATAAAAAAAACATTGAAACATTTCAAATGTACTAAAACAAACTACAATTAAAATAAACTAAAAACATAAAAATAAAAGCTAATTCAAAATAATCAAATACTACAACAGTTAGTATATAAATAATACCAAAATTACACTGAAGCAATTTTGTGAGATTTATAATCAGGCACCAAGTAAATTACTCATTAAAAGTTCTTCTAATCAATAGAATTGCTTTGAAGTTTAAGGGAGATCATGCCAATCATCCCAATTCACACTATCCATCCTAATTACAAAAACTTTGGGACAATTAGTGTGTCCCAAATCATAGTATGTTGAAACGAGTATTTAAAAGATACCTGGATTGTCTACTTTTTCCAGTTAGAATCTGAAGTGCAGATCTGTGCACACTCTAATGGCTAATATTGTCCACAACCCATAAAGACGCAATTATGACGAAGTAGTATGTCCCAAAGCTTGCCTACTCTTCTGCTACACACTCAAAAGAATGTATTTTTCTTCACAAAAACAGCAGGGTACAGTATATGTAGATGAATTGGGACGCAACAAAAATCTTGCACCAACCCTGTTTTCTAAAGGTCAGATGATCAAACCAATAACGTTGTGG
This sequence comes from Paracanthobrama guichenoti, assembly GCA_018749465.1. Classification (NCBI taxonomy): domain Eukaryota; kingdom Metazoa; phylum Chordata; class Actinopteri; order Cypriniformes; family Gobionidae; genus Paracanthobrama; species Paracanthobrama guichenoti. The sequence goes on from CM031958.1 coordinate 35,200,304, forward strand.
CATCCAGTGGCTGAAATATTTACTATGACCAACAATACAGTATCCTGACAAACTCCAGTGATTTATAAAAAAGCCTTAACTCGTTCTTCCTTTGGGCTGTTCTTGGCCAATTCTATCTGCGGTCCAGAGGATGTGTGCTTTACAGCGCTGAATGACCTTTCATGATAATTACAGCTGCTCAGCTGTCCTCAGGCTCCTCAACCTAAAAGTAGCCGTTATGTATTATGTAACCCAGTGATGGCAAAGGCGCAAGTTTGATCCAAAGCATCAGACATGTCCTCTGACAAGGACAGGCAGCTTTCAGTTGGCTGTGAGATTTCTATAAACATGGGGCATTCATACGGACAACATCCAGATCACACACTGATCACACAGCTGTCAAATGGCGGAATTGTTGGTCATAGTAAGCTGGATGTTCTAAATCTGATCACAAATGGGATGAATTGTTAGCACTGCTCAAATACATAACTATAGGTCAAAAATTGAGAAAATGCTCTTTTTAGGTTGAGATTGTGTAGAAAGTCCGCAACCAGTAAGGAGACCAGTAGGGGTGTGTAATATGTTCAGACTATGATAATATTGTAATTGTTGTAATATTGTAAATCCTAGAAAATATAGATATACATTTTTCTCAGTATCGCACACCTCCATGACCTGGCTTCTGGCTCAACCAATGGTGAGTTTGGGGCGAGACTTCCGATATTGAAGTGGGCGGGGCAATAGGTGTTTGAAAAACAATCATTCTTTTTGCTCGGTTCAGAAATTACTATACAACTTAAAAGATCTCTGAATCAACGCTACATAAGTGTGCCCATCTACCGAGGCACACAGCAGTTTGCTTGGCCTTATAGACTAAAAATACATGCCGCAGCTGGCGGGGAAGTCTCGGCGAGGCCCTATAATGAGCTCTGTCACATCAGCATGGCCCAAGAGAGCCTGTGGTTGTCTCATGTCACTTTCCATTCGCCACAGCAGCCACTGAGAGCTCCAGTGAACCACCAGGAAGTCAGGACAGCTCCGCCATCTCTCGCCTATTCTGGGTTCACTGATTCCTCGGGCCGCCTCAAGGCCAGCATGCCTTACTGAGCTGAAGGTGAAACAGAACAGCATTTATCAAGCTTCGGCAGATGCATGGACATCTACCTTGAGCAGCAAAGACTGCGGAATAATCGATGTAATCATATCAAGCTGTGTGAATCATTCTTCTTATCATGTCTAATGGTTTTCTGCATCAATTATATAACGCTTATGCAAGCAGTGCTTACAATTCTAGAGACAATGTTGTTTTTGGATTATACAGCCTGCAACAGACTTATTGAATCATTATTTTATGGACTTTGCCTTTAAAAGGATAGTCCACCTAAAAAACAAAAATTATGTCATTTACTCACCCTCATGTTGCTCCAAACCTGTATGCACTTTGTTTTGCAGAACATAAAAGAAGAGCCCATGGATATCTGTTCCACAGAAAAATATGCAACAACATACGAAAAAACGGGTCCATACAAGGTCATGTGCTCATAAGTATTTATCCATTGAAGTTGCAGCCATTGTTAAAACTTTACAATAAAAGGTCTCATTTGTTAACATTAGTTAATTAACTAACATGAACTAACAATGAGCAGTACAGTTGTTACTGTACTTATTAATCTTTGTTAATAAAAATACAGTAGTTCATTGTTTATGTTAGTTCACAGTGCTTTTATACTAAATGTTAGCAAATATAGCTTTTGATTTTAACTCTTTCCCCGCCAGCGGTTTAAAAAAAGTTGTCAGCCACCACCAGAGTTTTTGACCATTTTCACAAAAACGTAATAGCCCATAGAATATTTTGTTTGCATATCTGAGCATGCAATATATCAAAAGAAAGAGCTGACCCTCATATTTTAAACAAAAAAACCTAATAAAACATAAAGTTTTATTCTAGCTTCATGCATTCATTTTTTATTAACACTTGAATATGGGCAAGTTTCATAAAAAAAAAGTAAAAGTAAAATTTAAATTTGCACAAAAAGCTGAAAAAAAAAAAAAAAAAAAAAAAAAAAAAAACATCACGCTTTTGTGAAAGACTACATCTAGATCAGATTCAGAACGATAATCAAACGGATGGAGTAGATCAAGTCCATCAACACCCCCAATGCTTGCACAGTCCTGTAGCTCGTCCTGGGTCCACATTTCATGCAGTAACATTAGATAGTTTTGATTTATATGATGTTTAATGTTGATCACGTTATTTTACATATGCTTTACATTTGCTTACATACGATCGCTTGTTTTACTGCGTCTTCCTCACGTGTGTTTTGACCAGGAGATTCTGTACTCATTCAGAAGATGTGTAATAGTGCCCCAGCGTCTAACAGTGAAAACACGGAAACCCGGAAAATTCTGTGTTTGGCGGGGAAAGAATTAATGTACTAGTAAATGTTGAAATTAACATTAAAGGGGAGAAACATGACAACATGAACTGAGAAATTACATTTTCCTTAAGCTTTTGACACATAAGAGGTCATAAGAATATCCTGTCAGTTTCAGAACTGAAAACTTCTTATTGTAGCTAAGCCCAGAGAATGACTCATTGTGGAATGTGTCTATAGGTGAAAGACCTCCTCTGCAGAAGATGATCAACGCCTACTTCATCATTGGAACTTTGGCCCCGCCCACTGGCGTGTTAGTGAGATGACGAGGAGAGAAGAGATAGAGGATCACTGGACTAAAAATAACATTACCTTCCAAAGGATCCTAACGCTACACTGTCAGAAAAAAAAGGTACATTGCCACTGGGACGGTACCCTAAGGTACAAAACTGAAAAGGTACTAATACGTACCTTTAAGGTACTATGCACTCAAAGTACTGATATGTACCTTTTAAGGTACTAATATGTACCATTTAGGGGTGAGTAAAGTACAAAGATGTACCTTTTCACTTTTGTACCTTAGGGTACCGCCCCAGGGACAGCACTGTACCTTTTTTTTCTGAGAGTGTAGGAACGGGGTTATTTATTTTCAATAATGTGACTGTCTCAGTTGAGCATTATTTATTTGTATTCGGTACATTTCACTGTAGATTCTTTGGTAAATCAGTTGCAATTTCAGCATAGGCTTTGCAATCAGACTTTTACGATATGGACTCGACAGTAATGCGACAGCATGTAAGTAACCGTGTTAATTTTAATGCCTGATCTGTGACCAGTGATTTCTGATATGTAATGATTCATGTACAGTCAGATGTTCTTTGTCTATGCGTCAGTAAATCAAACCAGTGACTAAAGGCTCAACTTCACATTGTGTCTCTTAGTAGGATGAAAATATTCTGTTATTTATACTGTGATTAAATCATATAGAAAGCGATCAAAGGACGTTAGCTTTACAATCGCTGGAGTTGTCAATCAAGCAGCGCAAGTTTATCAGAGTTTTGGACTCCTGTAATAATCATGAATGTGTGCAGAGATCACTGCATTCATGTGCTCAACATGTCTGTGATCGGCTACAATGCTCATCACTGCAACCTAAATATACTGCTATACTCAACACTTTTCACAATTAGATAACCTTGAGAGCTGTAATAGTAAAAACATGCTAAAAGTTTTCAAGAATGTTCCACATGTAATACTTTACTATTTACATGTACTATTTCATATGTATAGATGTTAGCCAATCACAGCAGTGGGCGTTTACACTGAAGTCTCACAGCAGACATGCCCCTTCAAACAGAGCGTTTAAATCAGAGGGCTAAAATCAGGGTACAAAAATGCTTTTTATTTCTAAATTATGGCCCCCATTATAAGTGCACCCCAGGAAACATTATAAAACAATAAAACAATGCAGTTCATGACCCCTTTAACTAAGATGAATAAACACTGTAGAAGTAGTTCATTCTTTGTTTATTAACTAAAGTAGTTAACTAATGTTAACGAAAGAAAGCTTTTGAAAAGTGTACCAAGCCATTTTTCCAGCTACAGTATGTTTTCACAGGATAGCAAAAAACTTGATTCCTCATAATATTCCCCATTATATCAAATCTATAGGCTGCATTAAACATTCACCACATACTCACATCTAAATGCCAACAAACACGTGGTCAATCGTATTACATAAGAGACAATTAGCTACCAGCTGCGTCCCTGAAGTAAAAGTGAGTTTAGAAATGAAGCGGCTCGATTTGCAACTCATCTCCTGGCATTTCATTCTTCCCTAATCTATGAGTAATTTTCTCATCTGTTAACAGTGGACAGCACTGACCTTGGTTTAGAAGCACAAGTGTACAGAAGCAGACTGTTTGTTGACTTATTAAACCACAGTAGGTTCAGATATCAATATTATCAGTGACATTAAAAGGAGGAATAAAACTCATTTAAAGGGCAGCACGAGCATTTATTGCAAGTGATAAGTGCTATCTATAATCGAGTCTTTCTGATTACAGAAAACATAATCTCTGAGCTCAGATGCAAAACATTTAAATTTCAGACCTGTATGATTTTTGTACATACAGGTCTGATTGTATATGATGATTATCTCCTGGGTTCCACTGTCCATGTACGAGGATATTATATTTTAGTGATTTTCTCTGACACTGTACGTCACAGTTAAGTCTGGATGTCCTGTAAAGAGTTCAGGGCTTTTCAGAGATACCATTTGTTTCACCAGGACAACAACTCCTTGGTCTTTAAAAATGACTGAAGGATCAAATTCAGCACTCTTATGGAAATTATTTAAATCTGACTAATTTTCAAATTGTTTGTTATAAATCGACATCTCTGTTATGGGGTTTCTAATCAAAATATGACTTTCTGTTACAAAACAGAGCATTGATTTCATACATATCCTCAATAGAGGACACCGGGACTTAAATCATGTTTATCAGGCATTTTGGGAGACACAACAAGTGAATAGGGAAAGAAATTAGATTCAAGAGATTCAAGAGTTTTATTTGTCACATACGCAGTTATATACAGAATATACAACCGGCAGTGAAATGTAAACAGGTCATATTATAAACATTACATATCAATGTTCCTATAAAATATTAGATATTATGAAAACTATTACTCCCATTATTACACTTCTTTTTTTCATTCCATGTTGCTCCAAAAACACATTAATATGCAAATTAGATACAGTGTATAGATACATTGCATTGAATGGGAAAACTCATGTATGGCCATTTTTTACCTACTGCATAAAGTAAAAATGCTTTATCAATTAATTATGTTATGTCTTTCACAACATAGTTGAGAATAATCTTTAAACAAAGTTTGGTTTAAAAAAAAAAAAAAAAAAATTAAACCTGAAAATTTCTTTGTGAATGAGAACATTTTTGTTTTTGCCTATACATGTCATTTCATGTTCCGGGTGTCCACTTATGAGGACATGGCATAAAATATGCATAAAATATAATTTTTCTAATTTATTTTTTTCCATTTGTTTCTTGGGTTCTAAATGTAATGACATGAAAAAATACTAAATTCCAAAGACTTCCTGGATCTTAGGAGGTTATATGATGTTAACAGAATAAAGACCTTTCCTTACGCAGTCACATCAAGGGAAGTTGGTCAATCACTTTGAGTGTGCTTCGGAAATGTTATGCCCCTTACTATAACCGCAAGTTTCAACACACTAAGGCAACTCAACAGGTCACGTCCTTTCTTTTTGCGTATGTTTTGGGTGGAAATTATTTAAATGAGGAATACTGTGATGTGTTTGTTCACAGAAGAAACAACCAAGGCATTTCAGGGGGTTCAGAAACAGTGCTTGCTGATATAGACAATAACTCCCTTTAAAGAGGAGTTTGTGCTTTGTAACTTTGCATTCCTTTTTCATGCTCAAAAAACAACATTACACACTAAAGAAATTTGAAAATGTAAAATAAAAACATAATAGAATATCCTTTAATACAGCCACTGAATTCTTCAAACAAGCTCACTGAGGTTGAATTACCTGCATTGAGAAGATGGTGTAGCTGTGTAGAACCAGAGAGAAAACAAATATAAATGTTTTATTGTCATAGCAGTGGCCAGTGGGCAGCTCTGTCAGGAATCATTGAGAGCTGCTTCAGTGAAGCTGGAGGACATCGTAGGCTTCACGAGGACAGTTTTTTCGTGACATTGACATGTGCCATGGACACGTGAATCTTCTCTGTCTCACACAAGGACACTTTTTAAAGAGATCATATCATGAGGATTACCTTTTCCTTAATCGGTTTAAAGCCATGAACATTTACTTTTTTTTTTTTTTTATATTTATAAGTATATTTTTTATAAGTATTTTTATCCATATGCATCTTTAAAAAAAAATAAAAAAAATAAAAATGAATTCATGTGCCTCGTAATGTAAATGCCTCGTATGCACGTGATGTCACCGTTGGCCAGAGTGACACTAGTTATGCCCACTGAGTGGCAAAAAGACTGAGTGGCAGAATTGATTTTCAGCGTGAATGCCACAAATTTAAACATTTAAACCGGGAAAGAGCTTTGGGATTTACTGTACAAACAGATTTCACAAGAAATCTGAGGTATATTTTTACAGAATGCAGAAAGAGAAGCAAATGGATTGTTGCACTTCACAGAAACAACTGGACTCCAGGCAGCAAAAACGTGAAATTGCAGTTATTTTGTCTCAATATGTTGAATTTTGGGGTAAAAATCATACCCTATATTGTTATATACTGTATTGACAACTCATCAATTAAATATTTACCATCTTATATTTAGCACATTTGAACATTTTTAAATAAACAGACAAAAACGATACAAGTTTTAGGGCTGCACGATATGACTATATTTATTGTATTTATATAAAGCATTCACAGGCAAATTTGCTTTATGCATTTCCAAGTAAATGTCAGGAAACACGATTCCTGGCTGCATGTCAATATCCATGGATCACTGGAGCTTTGGTAAGTAGTAAAGAACACATATTCAGTCCAACCTTTAAATTTAAACTGAAAATAATTTGCGCACAGTTTCCCCTATTAACTCCAGTCATGCAGCAGCTCTTTTGCCACTTAGTCCAGCTGAGGGGGCGTGTTTTGGCAGGAAAGTGACATCAATGCATACCCTCTATAATTTCCCCTCACACTTTCAGCAAGATCTCTGTCGAGGGCGGGACAAACTGCAACTCGCATGAGATTGACCAATGGCAAACCACAACCATCCAATAAATTTTTTTTTGACGAACAGAATAAAGTCCCGTCCTACATTTTTTTTTTCTTGTTCGAGAAGCCGTTTCACTCAGATATGAGTCACAATAGGGAAGAAAAGACTACCGCAACTTCTTTTTCATGCTGACCATAAAAAAAAAAAAAAGGTAATTGTGCTGAAAACACACTTTCAGAACTGAAAACTTCCTCTTCAATCCAAAAAGAACACATGCTTAAAGTGAACTGCAAATCAGATTCCACAACAGTGCTTTCTTTTTTTGTGAATCTGTCAGAAAGAAATACAGCTTGCAAAGAAGCCACTCATAATGGATGGGGCAATTAAAAACTATACTAAACTTGACATTAAACCTGCAGCCTGTGTATGAGTGCAGAAAAGTGCTGTTACTCAGTTGTGTTGAAGTGACAAAAAACATCCTATTTAATTTTAAGGGTACGAGAGAGGGTGAAATTGAATAATGAAAAGAAAAGAAAAAAATCTTTATAAGTGAACCTCAGGGGACAAAACATGACCCCTTTAAAATCCAAACACAGCACTTTTAAGCTACAATTATTTCTGCCCTTTTTAGATTGTAACTGTAAAGTATGCTTCCAAAATATGCAAGCAAAAGGCTGTGCATTTACCAAGGCTTACTATAAGTTGTGAAAACAGTGTCTTTGTTCACAGGACCTGAAGCGTGGGTTCAGACATGCAGCGATGCTAACAGTAAAATGAAGCAGGTACTCTGGTCTCATGCAGAGGCTTCTGGGGTTACAGGAAACAACCTGCCGCCTCTGCTGCTCACCCATGGTCTCCAACTGTCTGACAGATACTCCTCATCCTCCATCCACAGCTCAGAGAAACACGTCACTGCTTCAGGAATTTTCCATTCAAAGGATACTGATAAATATATGTTTTATGGTTTCCACAAAAATATAAAAGGTTTTCAACACTTTCAACAATAATCAGAAATGTTTCTTGGGCAGCAAATCAGCATATTAGAATGATTTCTGAAGGATCATGTGACACTAAAGACTGCAGTAATGATGCTGAAAATTCAGCTTTGCATCACAGGAATAAATTACATTTTAAAATATATTCAAATAGACAATGGTTATTTTAGATTGCAATGATATTTTACAATAATATTGTTTTTTTTGCTGTAAATTTTGATCAAATAAATGCAGCCTTGTAGTGAGCATAAAAGACTAAAATAAAAGAATATTGTAGTAACTGTAACGACCCCAAACTTAAAAGCATATATACGCATATACACACTAAGAAATAATAAATATATATATTATTATATAATAAAATTAGCATTTTATTACAGTATAGTTATTTTCCACCAAATATATATATATAATATATACATACATACATATATATAATATATATATATATATATATATATATATATATATATATATATATATATATATATATATATATATATATATATATATATATATATATATTATAATATATATATATTATATATTTGTGCTATGTGAATTTAAGATGTTAAATGCAAACACCTATATCACATGTGAGATGATATAATATACATTTCATACCAGTAACATTATATATATGATAGGATTCAAACACCTCTCATCACATGTAACAAACATTTCAACCAGTAACATTTCAACCAGTAACATTTTGTGATAGGATTCCTGTAACGATATATGGTACTGCACTAAGAACATCACTAATACTATCATGCTCTACAACTAATCTGAACTTCAGTTGCAAACTGATGACGACAGACTCGAGTGCAATCTGAGCAATATCTGTATGACTCTCTGGGGTCAAATGGGTCGAGACTCATTTAAAGTGCTGTAAGCTGCTTTGAAGGAGCATCTGCTAAAAGGCAAGTCGTGAATCACAGACACTGACACTGAGTGACTATGTAGACGGCAGTGCCAAAATAAAGTTATATATAATACACACATGCATGGTATGTATATATAGGAGCCATTCTACAGAATTGGTGCAAACTGCTGTTCAGCAACCAAAAAAACACATTCAAATCTTTTTGTTTTTGTCCTCATTTTTCATGAGCTGAACTCAAAGATCTAAAGACTTTTTCTTTTAAATATTGTTCACAAATCTGTGTTAGTGAGCACTTCTCCTTTGCCGAGATAATCCATCCACCTCACAGGTGTGGCATATCAAGATGCTGATTAGACAGCATGATTATTGTACAAGTGTCCCTTAGGCTGGCCACAATAAAAGGCCACTCTAAAATGTGCAGTTTTACTGTATTGGGGTGTCCGGGGGGTCCAAAAACCAATCAGTATCTGGTGTGACCACTATTTGCCTCAACACATCTCCTTTGCATAGAGTTTATCAGGTTGTTGATTGTGGCCTGTGGAATGTTGGTCCACTCCTCTTCGTGGCTGGATATTGGCAGGAACTGGAACACACGGTCGTATACGCTGATCCAGAGCATCCCAAACATGCTCAATGAGTGACATGTCCGTTGAGTATGCTGGCCATGCAAGAACTGGGATGTTTTCAGCTTCCAGGAATTGTGTACAGATCCTTGCAACATGGGGCCATGCATTATCATGCTGCAACATGAGGTGATGGTCATGGATGAATGGCACAACAATGGGCCTCAGGATCTCATCACAGTATCTCTGTGCATTCAAAACGACATCAATAAAATAAACCTGTGTTCGTTGTCCATAACATTAACATCCATCAAATATTCCTGTGTCCCTCTCTCTCAAATGGTGAGTAGATAGGTTCCATCATTTTGAGGTAAATCTGTTCAAAAGTCTGAAAATCTTTGTGTAACTTTAAAGAACATCGCTACCAAACACCTCATTTCTTAACACCTTTTTTGGGGGGTATTATTCTGTAAGATTTAGTTTTTATATGTGTACAGCTGTTCAGAACTGTGCTAGCTAACCATGTGCTGATTAGCATCTTTAAGCTAGGCTCAAAAGTATCTAAAATTTGTCATCATTGTTTTGGTAGTGACAAAAGGGAACACAATCCTTTATTTGGGGGAAATAAACAACATTTTAGTAGTTATTCAAATCATTAGTATTGTAGTACCTTTTAGTAGTGTTTTAGTAGGCCTATGCGAGTTAAAATTCTGTAATGTGATGACATTACTGTCATTATTGAAAATGTGCAGCGATCAGGCATCACATTATGACCACTGACAGGTGAAGTGAATAACACTGATTATCTCCATCACGGCACCTGTTAGTGGGTGGATATATTAGGCAGCAAGTGAACATTTTGTCCTCAAAGTTGATGTGTTAGAAGCAGGAAAAATGGGCAAGCGTAAGGATTTGAGCGAGTTTGACAAGGGCCAGATTGTGACAGCTAGACCACTGGGTCAGAGCATCTCCAAAACTGCAGCTCTTGTGGGGTGTTCCCGGCCTGCAGTGGTCAGTATCTATCTAAAGTGGTCCAAGGAAGGAACAGTGGTGAACCAGCCAAAGCTCATTGATGCATGTGGGAGCGAAGGCTGGCCTGTGTGGTCCGATCAAACACACAAGCTACTGTAGCTCAAATTGCTCAAGAAGTTAATGCTGGTTCTGAGAGAAAGGTGTCAGAATACAAAGTGCATCACAATTTGTTGCGTATGGGGCTGCATTGCCGCAGACCAGTCAGGGTGCCCATGCTGACCCCTGTCCGGGTGCGTCGCTCACCTGGGGAACACATGGCACCAGGATGCACTATGGGAAGAAGGCAAGGGAAGAAGGTTTGAGGAGCACACAGTGAGTTTGAGGTGTTAACTTGGTCTCCAAATTTCCCAGATATCAATCCAATCGAGCATCTGTGGGATGTGCTGAACAAACAAGTCTGATCCATGGAGGTCCCACCTCGCAACTTAAAGGATCTGCTGCTAACATCTTGGTGCCAGATACCACAGCACACCTTCAGGAGCATAGTGGAGTCCATGCCTTGATGGGTCATGGCTGTTTTGGCAGAAAAAGGGAGACTAACACAATATTAGGGATGTAATGTTATGCCTGATCGGTGTATATATAAAATGTAAATAATTATGTTTTTTTTTTTTTTTTTATTACTAGGTTTTTATTACTAGGTTTTGATCTAATTAAATTTTTGTCTGTCCATTCCTCAGACAAACGGCTGCATCAGAGAGCTGCAAAAGCACGTCACTTATTCAAATGGAGGATCACTGCCTTGCTCAGATGTGAGGTGACAGCGGCAGAACATTCCATCATCACATTTTGTCCTCGTCAGCAAATGTTTGTGTGGCAGAGAAATGCAGGGGGAGTTTAGGCCTGTGGCAGGGTTGGGTCATTTAAATACTTCTAATCAAGCGTCTAGTGTAAAATCTGACATGATTTGATACTGAAAGTATAAGGGGGGGAAAAACTGCTGACGCAAGCTCTGTAGAGACACATTTTAAAATGGCCTGACATGTCTGACAAAAATATACTCAAAAGACTGATGTATTCTGCTCAGCAACTGTGGCTGAGAACACACACAAAAACAGCACAATTCTACAAATCTTTCTGATTATGTGAACTCAAAAATAATGTTTTGTCATTATTTACTCACCCTTGGAAGATAGTGCTTCTACAGAATGAAATAACAGCAAAGGAACAACATGAGAGTGAGTAAATAATGACAGAATAATTGACCTCGAAAGCAACTGCTGGTTCAAGTAAAATTAGGCAATAAATCAGCTCATATGAAGTGTTAACGTGAGGACGCAGGGCTCCTTGGCAACCCATTTCAATACTCAGTGCATGATCATGGCAGCTTAGTGGCACCTCCTGCCACAACACCCGTTGCCATACTGTCGAATCAGATGCCAGAATTCAAGTACAACATTCTGTCCTTGCAAAACATCAATTAAAAGCTGAAGGATGAGATAATTGTATATTTAAAAAAATTAGTCAGAGGCAACAAAAGGATTGTATTTGATATCTAAAAGATATACCTACTATATACAGAGAAGAATAATTTATAAATCACAAATTGTGCACTTACTATGTTTTTGGACATGGTGTCATGGTAATATTGTGGTATTCTTTAAAGTACCGAATGCCATCTAAATGTCTCAGATTTGATAATCACATGAGGTTAATCGGAAACACAAGCTGCATACATAAAATCAAGACTTTGTGTAGTCTATTAAAAACACTTTAATATTGCAGTGCAAATACTGCAATAAAATACCCAAACATTAACACGGAGAGGTGGAACAGTGATAAATTACAGTCAGAAAGGGAATATGTTGAAAAGAATTCCAACGGAAAATAGTGTTTTGGAATAACCTCTGGCAATGATCAGAGTCTCTTTGAAGTTAAAGTCGTGGCCTAAAAAAATAATCCCATAAAAATGGAGCTTCATATACTGGAGCATAAAAACCCCTTCAGTATTTGGCTATGGGAAAAGCGACCGCATCCAACTCAAATGGAGACGGAGGGAAGCTGGAGTCCTTAATAGACTGTGAACAGCATGTTGGTAAATGGGAATGGTATATCGCAAATGGTCATATAAAAAGGTTGTCCTAAATTAATTCAACTCACCATATAAAGAGTTTTATTGCATCAATGGCTCTGGTACAATACCTAGTTAGCTGCTCTACTGTCTGCTAAATGTTGATTTTCGCATCAAAAATGGTCATCATTCAGAAATAAAAGGCATTTTCCTACCATGATTTTAGCCCTCTGATTTAAACGCTCTGTTTGAAGGGGCATGTCTGCTGTGAGACTTCAGTGCATCAATATCTTCGTTCTAGACAATCAGAGACAACATCTATACATATGAAATAGCTAAGTATTACATGTGGAACTCTCTTGAAAACTTTTAGCAAGTTTTTACTATTATAGTTCTCAAGGTTAACTAATTGTGAAAAGGTGTTGATTACAGCATTATATGTAGATCTATGGCATTATATATAGATTGTGGCATGAAAGTTTGCAGTGATGAGCCAATCACAGTTATGTTGAATGCATGAATGCAGTGATCTCGTCATTGCAACTCGATTTCTGCACTCATGCAAATGCTTTCATCATAACTAACAGTGCAAACACAATGTAACTAAGAGATTTGTTGATTATAACAGGAGTTTTGGCAAGAGTCCAAAACTCAGTCACTGGTAAACTCGCGCTGTTTGATTGACAGCTCCAGCGATTGTAAAGGAATCATTCTTTGATCGCTTTCTATATATAAATTTAAATCACAATTTAAACAACAGGTTATTTTCATCCTACTTTCATCCTGTTGTCGCATTACTGTCAAGTCCATATTGTAAAAGTCTGATTGCAAAGCTTGCGCAGAAAGTGTGACTGATTTACCAAAGAATCTACAGTGAAATGTACCGAATACAAATAAATAATGCTCAACTGAGAGTCACATTATTGAAAATAAATAACCAGATTCCTAGCATTAGAATCCTTTGGAAGAAAATTTTATTTTTATTCCAGTGATCCTCTATCTCTTCTCTCCTCGTCATCTCACTAACACGCCAGTAGGCGGGACCAAAGTTCCAATGATGAAGCATTGATCGTCTTCTGCAGAGGAGGTCTTTCACCTATAGACATTCCACAATGAGCCATTCCCTGGGCTTGGCTACAATAAAAGCTGTTTTTGGACTAATGATGAAGTTTTCAGTTCTGAAACTTACAGGATATTATTGTAGTATGATGACATCTTATATGTCAAAAGCTCAAGGAAAATTTGATTTCTCAGTTCATGATCCCTTTAACATCTTGTGATAAGATAACAGCACAATACTTAAACGGGTGTGCACATAAACAGATAGCACTCAAATACTGGGCAAAACTGTATTTTTAACAAGACCAAAAATGTTACATTATTGTATTAATTATATTAATAATTAAGTCACATAATTCAGAATTTGTTGCAATACATGCAAGAAGACAAGTCAAGTCACCTTTATTTATATAGCACTTTTTACAATACAGATTGTTTCAAGCAGTTTTAGTGATAACAGGAAGATTAAGGAAGCAACAAAATTAGTTTCGGCTGTACAGCCTCTCTGGAGAAAACAGTGATGTCATAGTCCAGCTCAGTTCAATTCTCATACAATGGTGTCAATCCAGGCAGATCAGTAATATAGTTGAATATTTAGTGTCCCCAACTAGGCAAGCGAAAGGAAACAGAGGCGACAGTGGCAAGGAACCAAAAATCCATCAGGGGACAGAATGGAGAAAAAAAAGAAAAAAAAAACCTTGGGAGAAACCAGGCTCAGTCAGGGAGCCTGTTCTCCTCTGGCCAACAAAGAATAATACAGATGCTATCCCACCTTAGAAGTTAGAGAAAAGAATGCATTTCAGAAGGAGGCATAATCAAGTCTACCTTTCGGGACAGTGTTTGTGTCATAAGTGCCAATGAGTCACACTGAAAAATGTATATAAAAATGCATTTTCATAAGTACCCACTTTACAAATAAATCAGCAAATCAGAATTACCCTACATTGCTCAACCCCTGACGACTAACGACTTTGAAATTATAGCAGCCCTCCCTCATCTAATGTCCCCAGAGCTTTAAATAAATTCACTGTGGTCTTAGAGATTTTAATATAGGTCAGGGAATTGCAGCGGGAGCTGCGTTTATTCTACAGTGTTTAAAAACCCACCGCTCTGCCTAAATATGTAAATGCTCTTGTGGTTGCCAGTTAACTGTTTCATAGTATGTAAAGAGCACTTCTGCTACTACTGATAAAAACTATGGTGAAAAAAAAAAAGATTGATTGATTGATTGATTGATTGATTCAGACCCCCTACATTTTTCACTCTTTGTTATATTGCAGCCATTTGCTAAAATCATTTAAGTTCATTTTTTTCCTCAATGTACACACAGCACCCCATATTGACAGAAAAACACAGAATTGTTGAAATTTTTGCAGATTTATTAAAAAAGAAAAACTGAAATATCACATGGTCCTAAGTATTAAGACCCTTTGCTGTGACACTCATATATTTAACTCAGGTGCTGTCCATTTCTTCTGATCATCTTTGAGATGGTTGTACACCTTCATTTGAGTCCAGCTGTGTTTGATTATACTGATTGGACTATTGGGAAATCCACACACCTGTCTATATAAGACCTTACAGCTCACAGTGCATGTCAGAGTAAATGAGAATCATGAGGTCAAAGGAACTGCCTGAAGACCTCAGAGACCGAATTGTGGCAAGGTTACAAAAAAATTTCTGCTGCACTTAAGGTTCCTAAGAGCACAGTGGCCTCCATAATCCTTAAATGTAAGACGTTTGGGACGAACAGAACCCTTCCTAGAGCTGGCCGTCTGGCCAAACTGAGCTATCGGGGGAGAAGAGCCTTGGTGAGAGGTAAAGAAGAACCCAAAGATCAGTGTGGCTGAGCTCCAGATATGCAGTCGGGAGATGGGAGAAAGTTGTAGAAAGTCAACCATCACTGCAGCCCTCCACCAGTTGGGGCTTTATGGCAGAGTGGCCCGACGGAAGCCTCTCCTCAGTGCAAGACACATGAAAGCCTACATGGAGTTTGCTAAAAAACACCTGAAGGACTCCAAGATGGTGAGAAATAAGATTCTCTGGTCTGATGAGACCAAGATAGAACTTTTTGGCCTTAATTCTAAGCGGTATGTGTGGAGAAAACCAGGCACTGCTCATCACCTGTCCAATACAATCCCAACAGTGAAGCATGGTGGTGGCAGCATCATGCTGTGGGGGTGTTTTTCAGCTGCAGGGACAGGACGACTGGTTGCAATTGAGGGAAAGATGAATGCGGCCAAGTACAGGGATATCCTGGACGAAAACCTTCTCCAGAGTGCTCAAGACCTCAGACTGGGCCGAAGGTTCACCTTCCAACAAAACAATGACCCTAAGCACACAGCTAAAATAACGAAGGAGTGGCTTCACAACAACTCTGTGACTGTTCTTGAATGGCCCAGCCAGAGCCCTGACTTAAACCCAATTGAGCATCTCTGGAGAGACCTGAAAATGGCTGTCCACCAACGTTTACCATCCAACCTGACACCTAAATAAGTTTGAAATTATAAAAACAAATGTCTGATTCTTATTTTCTAATTCAAATTAGAAGTCCTGAGACTTCCACAGAATATATATGTACATGTTCTTATATTTATTTAGACTGATTTATTATTGATTGCTATCAGGATGCGAAGAGAGTTTCAACAAGTATAACAAAGTGTTTATAAAACAATCCTAACTCTAATGAAAATATGAAATTCAAAATGTATGTATTTAGCCTATATAACATGCTGGCTATGAAATTGCAAGACAAAAGGGTCTCCCATATTATTCAAAAAAATTTAAATTCCATCACTACCACTAAAGAATGTATAATTTGAGATGTGGAAGAATAGATATTGTTGTGAAAATGCACATACATACACTGTTGGGCACGGTTAGAAGACTAGTAAGAGTATAAAAGTGTGTTTTAATAGGTTTTTTCCTAAATTATAGTTGAAGAAACAACCGCATCCATCTCTAAGCCACAGCAACTAGAAAACGCAGATAGATGACTCAATGTGCGTCAGCAAGGACCCTAATGTTGAGAAGACACACTGAACACACACGACAGAAGTAAACATCTTAAATGACAAACAGATCAGACAAACACTTTCAGCTGCCAGTGGAGTCGTCAGTCACATATATCAAGAGCTGAAGGGTGTATGTTCATGTTAGGCTGCTTGGATAAACAAGACAAAAACATCTATCGTTGGCCATCATGTCTTTCTTAAGAGCTGTCTGATTCTGTGCATATTATTTACTGTCGGGAAAGTGAATGCTGCGGTCAGTCAAACATGCTGCTTTTTTCTGTAATTTATTTATTATATTGTATATATACTACAATACTGATTAAAATTGAATAAAACCTACCGATATTTGTTATTTTAGATTTGATCCGACTGCAAATGTGTTCACTTTCTGTCACCTGAAAGTGTAATTTGGATTATTTTAATGAATCTTTTTTTTTTTTTTTTTGGCGGTTTATTCCCCTTTTTATATGCATCAAACAGCTAATAACACTCTCTTACTCACAGTATTTATTTGTTCATTTGGATCAGCATTAGCCACTACATAGGCACTGGCTACTCTTCCTGGGGTCCCAACAAGTAAAAATACAAAACTACATTAAATCGCAACAATAAAAGTCAAATTCATTACAAATACTAAAATCAACAAATTTACAATATATTGTGCCATTAAATATTCCTTTAAAGATTTTTAAAACTCATTTTACTTTAAAAAGTAATATCCGATGGTAAATCATTCCATATTTTCATTCCTCTATACATTACAGTCCGTTGTTTTGCATTGGTTTTCAAACTATACAGTGAACTTGACAGTACAGGACATTAAGAACTCTAGACAAGGCAGGAGACAATCGTCATATCCTTCACCAGTGGCCAATCTAAAGTTTTTTGCATTCTTATTATACTAGCCCTTCTATTACAGTGTAAAGTGAGTCATGTGACTCTGTTCTGGAGCCTTTACTTGGTTCACTCGACCACACCACTGGGCAATAATCTAAATAAGTAAAAACATTGTTTGCACTATTTGATTAATACAGTATTTTGTTACTTTATATCCATTTTGACCACTTCAGCTTGCTGTCTAATATAATTCCAAGAAGTCTTATTTCCTCTACCTGTTCAATAGGCTCACTCTTTATTGACAGATTTAACTGTGGCTTAAATTTGAATAAAAAATTAAAATGCTTTTGGTTTTTGTCAAGTTACAAAATATATTATTCCATACCCACTTTATGACCAAATTTAATTCCTCATCAACAGCAGTAGATAATTACTTAATTGATGTTGCTGGTAAATATAAATGTTGTATAATCTGCATACATGAATGTACATTTTCATATTTTTATGTTGGTGGCTTTATATAAAGAATGTGTGTCACCACAGGAAATAAAAAGATTGAATCACACGTGTCTCTTACACATCCCAGGGGCAGACTACAGTTCTCACAATTCAACATCAAAACAATCTAATGTGACAATTCCTAATAATGTTACAGGCCTTCATTTTATTTACTTGTCAAAGCCAATTTTTACTTGCATGTGTCTCTTGCAGAGTTTGAAGTGCGGAGCCTGAGTGCGCAAGGCCAAAATCAAGTTCCGACAATTGTACATGCCTCCTGTAATCTGAAAAACACACTCAGAATAACTCACAGACCCCTCTCCTTTATGCTAATGAACCTTCCCTTGCGGAATCAAAATCAACCTCAGGAAAGGGAACTGCAGGGGGTCAAACAGTAACCGTTTGAGCTTTCCCTACATCGCTGCGATTTCATCTCAGAATTCCAAAGCATTCCCAATGTCAATCAGGATATCTGAACAGTACTGCAGGTCATTCTGACAGCGGATTAGATTATTGTGCCTTTGAAGAGGTCTGAATATCACTTTATGACTTATGTTCTCCAAAAGAAGAACGTCTTCTGCATGTGCAACTAATCAAGTGTGGGCCGTGGATGTCAGTGCCCTCTTTGGCAAGGTTAGGGAGTTTGATTTGTGCCCACATTACACATGGGAACAGCGTGGTGTTGATTGCTGCTGTCAACGTCACATCTGTGATTTGTCTTGCATCAATTTTGCTTTTGACAACAGAGCGGCAGGTCTGGAAAGACGAATATGAATTGAACATCTAAAAGGAAAAGTTTGTGGATGGAATGATATAAAAATTCTGGCTGTAAGATGATAATTATTTTTGTTATGTTAAGATTGAAACAACTGGACTCTAGAGCAGTGGAGACTTGTTCTCTGGAGGGACGAATCACGCTTCTCTCTCTGGCAATCCGATGTACGAGTCTGGGTTTGGCGTTTGCGATGAGAACGATACTTGCCTGACTGCATTGTGCCAAGTGTAAAGTTTGGTGGAGGGGGGATTATGTTGTGGGGTTGTTTTTCAGGGTTTGGGCTTGGCCCCTTAGTTCCAGTGAAAGGAACTCTTAATGCTTCAGCATACCAAGACATTTTGGACAATTTCATGCTCCCAACTTTGTGGGAACAATTTGGGGATGGTCCCTTCCTGTTCTAACATGACTGCGCACCAGTGCACAAAGCAAGGTACATAAAGACATGGATGAGTGAGTTTGGTGTGGAGGAACTTGACTGCCTGCACAGAGTCCTGACCTCAACCCGATAGAACACCTTTGGGATGAATTAGAGCAGAGACTGTGAGCCAGGGCTTCTCATTCAACATTAGTGCCTGACCTCACAAATGCACTTCTATAAAAACACTCCTAAACCTTGTGGAAAGCCTTCCCAGAAGAGTTGAAGCTGTTATAATGGCAAAGGGTGGGCCAACTCAATATTAAACCCTACGGATTAAGAATGGGCATAATTATTCCATTAAAATTCATGTGCATGTAAAGGCAGATGTCCCAAAACATTTGGCAATATAGTGTACATATGTATCAGTTCAATATGCGTCACGACTAAACATGCATCATCTTTTTAAAATACCTCTGTTTTCACAGTCCTCACTACAACGCAGGTTCAAATTTATCCACTTGGGCATTTTCAAAAAGTTCTGTTTTTGCAAGACAAAAACTGTCTCAGTGCGGACGGAAGGCCAAATTGAGAGAAA
This sequence comes from Paracanthobrama guichenoti, assembly GCA_018749465.1. Taxonomy (NCBI): domain Eukaryota; kingdom Metazoa; phylum Chordata; class Actinopteri; order Cypriniformes; family Gobionidae; genus Paracanthobrama; species Paracanthobrama guichenoti. The sequence continues at coordinate 35,220,018 of CM031958.1, forward strand.
AATGTGCATTTGCAAGCGAAAACATATTAGAGTGGACAAGGCCAAAGTATTGAGCCAAAACAGGGAGTATAAATACCAGAACTAATGAGGGAACTAATGAGCTAATTGATTAACAACAGGTGAACTAACTGAAGATGACATAGATTAGAAAACTAGGTCACAGGAAACAGAAACAAACACAGAGCATACTCCCGACAATCATATCATTATAATATAAATGTGTTTCCGAGACTTTAATTTCCGAGATTTTTAATTCTGTCTGCGTCCAGCTGACATCTTTGTGTCAATTTAACATTCATATCCAAAGTTTTCTCTCCATGGGTAACAGGCTCTCTCAGTGACACTACTATCTATTTCCATTTTTATAATGTCATTCAGCCTGACAATACGACATCCTCCTGTTTTAGACAGCATCACACCATGTCTCCTGTTTGCTGTAGCTCATGAGTCCAACTCATTGATGCTTTAAATGTCATGACAGTTCTCACCGACAGCAATTAAAACCCTGTATGTGACAGCTCAGTCTCTGCATCCTAAGAAGCTTCAACAGGAAGTCATTGGCGTCTACTTCATTCAGTGCGCAGGAAATCACACAAGGATGCAAAACTAAATTAAGCTATAATGTGATTTGTCTCAAAACAGACCTGGAGGGCGTACCTTCTTTGCATCACCCAAGGTTAGCTGTATATTTGCTGGATTTTATGTGACACTGTAGCAACGGGAGGTCAAAAATGATTCCGGTGACTGCAATGTGACGACTGTGTAATGAGTCCAGTGCCCAGGGCATCGGTGGAAGGGTTTAGCTCTTACTGCCCGAGCCCATTTTGAAACGTAAACATTGGTAAGTCTAATTAGAGAAAGCTTTATCTGCTGCCCAGAGCGCATACGCATTACTGCAGCATCAAAGAGAACTACAGCTCGTTTTTCATGAGAAGACTGATGGCAGGGCAACATTTTTAATGAGATGCTCCAACTGTAATGCATTTAATAAACAATTCCAGCGATGAAGGATTCAATTTAGCTGTGTTCCCGTTACAGTTTAACAAGCGCATGTAAACATGAGCCATTAAACTGCTGATGAGAACCCAAACCCAAACAATAAAAGAGCTCTATACTGGTTGCAGATTGGTTCAAAAGCATGTGCTACCCATAATAGTGTTGGAAAGCGTTGTCATTTCAGTATTAGGGTCATTAGCCAGGTTTCCATCAACATATTTTAATGAAAATTATGGGATACATACTGCATAAAAATGCTGGATGGAAATACCAAGAGAACAAGGAAGCTTTTATCAAATAAATTCCTCAAAACAGTCATGCAACTTTGCCTTGTTGAAGGAGGTGGAAAGAAAATAAGATGTAAAAACGTGCGTGTACCATTTAGTTACAAGCTAAAATTTTTCTTATTTAAAGTGGGCGTGAAATGAAAACTCACCCCATCTACTTTCTAACTGCATGTTGTTGATCGTATTGCGTACAATTCAACCGTGCACATTTCATGTTTCAACAGTCACTTATTATGCAAATTACATTTATGCAAATTTCTACAAAAACAACAAACTTTCACTACTATCAGCTATTGGAATATAAAGCAATGGGAATGTAGAAACATTCTGACCAGAAAATGGCAACAGGCTTCCACTATGTATCAAAGGAAATATCAGAGTCTAGGTAAAAGATAGCATTGTGAAAATATATTTATATGAATTTGCTCTTGGATTAATGCCAAAAGCCATCACTCGGTCAGAATGGGTTACAGGGCTGACCAACAAAAATGTCACCATCACCTCATCACATCACATCATCTAGAGTGTAACAACTATTCATTTCATGTTGTTAAAATATTGATCATTGAACAGCAACATAAAGATATGTGTAATATGAATCCAGGTTGACCAATTAATGCAAACTAGGATAAATGGTAAAGTGTGTTTAATACTGTTTTATGTACATACTGAAATATATTTAAGTCAATATTATTGTGCTTGATTATTGTGCAATTCTAATGCAAATGAAAATAAAATCAATTGACAAGACCAAATGTTATTTTAGTTGGCAAATGTTATTAAAGTTAACAATTAATTTCCATGAATTTGTAATCTTAAAAATGTTTGTGATGGGGATGGAAAATAGGTATGTGAAAAAGGTAAATCCTTGTTGACCAATTAATGTAACCTAGGATAAATGCAGTAAAGTGTGTTTAATACTGTTCTATGTGATATACTAATATGTATATACTAAATTGTTGAGAAATACTATTAAAAAAAGTTAACAAGTATACATGGGACTTCATGAATTTGTAATCTTGAAAATGTATGTAATGGGATGGACCGATAGGGGGTGGGGGTCCATGAGAATGGTTTGAGATGTGATGGGGGTCCAGTACTCAAATAAGGTTGAGAACCACTGATCTAGAATGTCAAACAAACATCTCATAAGAAATATGTTAGGTTAAAATTGCTCTTATGACAAATATGATCAGTGTTAATTTTTAAATAAATCTGTACGGTGCGTTTAAAAACATACTATGGCTCAATGACAAGCATGGGGGGAATTTTGCACAGAATAACAATGTAATTTCCTGAGGTCTACCAATTACATTTGTTTGTGGGGTCAAACTCAGTGTGTGTGTGTGTGTGTGTGTGTATATATATGTATATGTGTGTGTATGTATATGTGTGTGTGTGTGTGTGTGTGTGTGTGTGTGTGTGTGTGTGTGTGTGTGTGTGTGTGTGTGTGTGTGTGTGTGTGTGTGCGTGCACAATCCCACAAGAGGCATATTCATTAAGATGAGTCAAACCTGGCTTTTGACACTCTGAAAACACAGCTGCAATGGAAATGCATTTCGGAGGGAATATACAGCCTAAATGAAATGCATTACAATGGTAAAATCTGAGTATACAATGTGTATTTTTAATCCAAATCGCCATCAGCACTCTGAAGTATATTGTTCAGGTGAAAAAAAAAAAAAAAAAAAAAAAAGTGGTCGATCATGTGTTAAGATTTCAAAATATAAGACGTTTTTCTGCTTAACTTCAATGAAGGATAACCTCAGACTAGACATATTTATATAGTGCAAAGGCCTATGGCTTCGCAAGATCTACCAAAATGGTGAAAAAAGAAAGAAATTGTGACAAAAATGTATGGGTAAACCCTACATTCAGAAAATGACAGCAAAAATGTAACCCAATCTCAAGAAAGTGCATTTCCATTAACCTGAGAGTGATTTATCATGTCCCCAAGAGGTCATGATTAAAGTAATGACGCAAATAAAGTCTAGCCCTCAAAGTCGCTGTAAATTTCCATTAAAGACCACAAAAACAGACAACAAACCACTGTGTCGCTCTGACCTTTTGGTGCTGAACATGTTGGCAGGACGATCGTCTCTGACTCAGAGGTTTCCTTCTGGGACAAATCTGAGAAAGCAACCAGAGACAGAAAGTATATTAGGAGCAGAAAGTGAAGGTGACCTGAGCCCAAAACATTTCAAAACCACACTGATTAAATCTTAAAATAAACCCCAAAACCACATTCAGGACAGACTCAAACACAGTTACAAACTTTACATCTGCTAAACTGGAATTTTTCGGACTTTTGAAAAATAAAAATACCACATATAAAAGTTATATGAATATAAAATTATTACTTTGGACAAATGTAGAGGTATAAAAAGTGACTAGAAGATAAAGAACAAACTGGCTGATTAATGTCTGACTGAAGCACACTGAGTTTAATGATCTCAAACGCTCTCATTAAAGGCTTAGTTTAATAGTTTCTCCAAGCTGATGAATAATTCATTATCACACTGGTTGAATGTTGTGAGACGTTTGGCGAGTGTAAGCTGTACTTGATTTAAAGACAGAATGAAAAGTTTGCAGTCTTCTTCATCTGTTAATTGGGATAAATTAAAGTGTGTTGTCAACACTGAAAGCCATTACGGACGAAATACTTGCTGAATACTGTGCAGTATATACGGTATACTGCCTATTTTTTAACAGCATGTAAAACAATATGCAGTATGTAAATATAAATATAAGAAAAAGTAGTATGCCACTTTGTTACATGATGATATTGCATGTTTAATTCCACAAGTGATGCTGGCTGAATTCAGAATAGTACATTACTCTTTCTACTTCTGCCAGAAGTAGGACAATATGACAGAAATAGTAGTTTGCTAGTACAAAAGTCTGAATTCAACCACTGATATTACTTCTTGTTCTTTGGTACACTGGAAATGAAAGGTCAATCTGAGAGCAGTGACAAGTATGGGCCCTATCATGGGCCCGGTGCAATGCGACCCCAGGCACGACGCAAGTGTCTTTTGCTAGTTTCAACCCGTTATCTTTTTCTACATCCAGCGCCACACTGTTTAAATAGCAAATAAACTCGCACCCATCTGTTCGCCCAATGGGCGTGCTGGTTTGAAAACGAGGTGTGTTCAGGTGCATTGTCGGCACGCTGCTACAGTGGTGGTCAAAATTATTAGACATCTAAAAATATTGACCTTTTTTGCCTCCAAAACATGATTTCATGAAACATGCAGATGGTTGCTCTGACCATCAAATATCAGATGAAGTGAGTCGTACTGTTTTTATCCACTTTTAACTTTAATATTTGGCATGTCCACCTTTTGCAGCAATTACAGCAGCACATCTCTCTGGCATAACGTCAATATACTTCAACACTAATGTTATCCCATGCCTTCTGCAATTGAAGCCAAAGGCTTTCCTTTGAATGTACAATAGATCTGTCCAGTTAATTTTCCAACTCGCCCCAAAGGTGCTCGATGGGGTTGTGGTCCGGACTTTGAGGGGGCCAGTCCATCATTTTCAATGTTCCAGCAGATTCCTTTTGTCGCAGGTAGTTCCGGCAATAGTTAGAAGGATGTTTCGGGTCACTGTCCTCTTGGAAAATAAATCCAAGCCCAATAAGACGACTTCCAGATGTCAAGAGTTCTAATAATTTTGGCCACCACTGTATTTTGAGGCAACTGAAAACGATTACGCCATTGACCAACAAACACCTAGTGTTATTTAAAGGGCACATTAGCAATATGCACCTATAGGCCGGCGCACAAGGTGTGTACACTCTGCTTATTACACACACACACACACAGGACAAAAGCAGCTGCACACAAACATGCCAAATATTAAAAAAAAATTATTTGCAGTAATGACAAATTAAATTGGCTACTTATTTAACCAATCGTGGCAATACACACATATATTTAAACTTGTCAGGTTGAGGGTGTCTATATTCCACCATGTAAATAGCAAATCCGCCATGGTGCAAGCGCAACTGGCTTTTAAAGGGAAAGGGAGATAAGACTCTGTTTTTTATTTGCATAGTACGCCCAAAACAAACTCGTGACTCATTGAAAGACCATGCACAACCCTTTTGGACAAGGCGCCAACTGTGTTTTGCTGTCGTTAAACTAGCAAATGGATTGCACCTGCGCCATGCGCTTCAGGCCATGCGCTTAGATCATTAAAATAAGGCCCTATGAGTGTAGTATGCTATGCTATTCTAAACATTGCCTGAAGCCACCTTTTTACTATCCCTGACAAATGGCAGACTGGAAGTCATTCATTTCCAATAGAGGGTAGTATGGGATCTGTGTGGATTTCCGATCATATGCGTATTTAAACTTTGGATGAAATGTTTGAATTTTGAGATAATGGAAAAGGCAGCTAATCTCTTATTTTAGCAAAATGCTAACAAAAAGATGTGCTTTCTCCACGTTTCTCATCATCTCTAGATTTTTTTTAAGGGGGGAAAAACTTTAATTTGAAGAGGTTTTCATTTGGATTCTGTGGATAAAAGAGGCTTGTACATCTACACCACATCTACTGAAATTATGCTACACAGGAATACATACATAGGCCTAAGTGATGTAGGTAAAGGTCATCATTCATGCGCAAGACCTTAAACAAGGAAAAGTGTCATAAGAGGGAGTGACTGCTCTGCTCCAACATGACAAAAACAGCTTTTAAAAAACACATTTGTGGCTGTGACAGAGAAAGAAAGGCAGAGAAAATAAGGAAGACAGTCGCAAAAACCTAAAACATGGTATACATGGAGTGTATGGAGTATGGCGTCAACATGTTCAAATCTCTTCTTGGTCAATGGTGGAAAACTTCAGTAACCTTTTTTGAAACTTTAAGGTATATGTGCCAACACAAAAATAAACCTACCCTAAGAAATATTCACTTGGAAGAGTTGGTGAGTGCAGATGGGAGCAGACAGAAAAAGAACATGAATTTGCTCTTTAGCTTCTCCAACACCTCGACTAGAAGAGAGTTTCCTCAAGTCATGAGAGCAAGTGCACATTCTCTTTCTAGAAAGCATTGAATGTACTGTCCTCCTAAGGTCATGTGTCATGACATTTCATACCAGTATATTCCTATAGATGACCTGAACATCATCTCAGAGTTCACAACACAGACTAATGCCCATTGTACAGTTTTGGGCTGTCCCAGATGCAAAGCGATGACCAATCGTGCCAATTTCTGTGGATGTTGCTCCTAAATGGTGGTCCTACGTCACACAGTGAGAGAGTCAAAGATGGCCGTTGTCATGGTCTTGCAACCAAAGATAGCCTGCAATAATTTTCTGACTGTCAGAAATTTTGCATGATCATCTCACAGTGTGTTTGCTGCTACGACCTATACGTCTACCAACTAACCAATAAAAATCCAACATGAAATGATGTATTGAGGTAGGCTAAGTAGTTTGTCACTTTGATCAAGCTCCATTCACAAAATTGCCTACCCTAACTTTAATAAATAAGTGATCGAAATTAAGCTTTAAAAATAAATGGTCGAAATAAAAATACAACAGGAAATTAAATAAGTGATAATATGAAAGAAAAGTAAAAAATAAAATAAGTGGCTTGAGTTTTACGCGGGTGCAGTTGGGTCAGTGCTTTGTTGTTTTATTTGTGTTTTATAAATGTCTAAGTCCACAGTCACACAAAACGGTCTATTTAAAGAGTCGGCTGTTGTGGAGTTCTGGGAATACACAAAGAAATGTCACTGATGAATAGCAGTGAATCCTGGGATTTTCTCTTGTTTGGTATTCCACTCTGACTTTCACACTCTGATCTTCACTTGCTGGTTTAATCTAGTCTATTTTTAACCTAACACATCTGAGACATGTGTGGGAGGAGATGTGAAAAAAACAGACAGAGCATGTTGAAGAAAGAGAAGAAATGTAATCATGAAAGCTGTGGCACCTGCAGCAGGTATAAAAGAATCATCTCTGTGTTCAGTGTTTTATGTCATAAACCCACAGCACACAACATCAGCGGAAGCAGAAGTCTGTGCTGAGGGAAACATGGTATGTTCAGAAGGTTATTTCATTTTATTGAAGCCTATTTCCTCTTCTCAGTAGCGAGCCATCCCTCTGGTCTAAGCGTTCTACAGATTTAGAGTGATTTCATCAAAAGCCTTTTAATTGCTCCAAAATAAAGTGGCACAGACTGTGTATGTGGTTTCAGAGGGCAGCGACAAACTTGAGGAAACTAAACACTGTTGGAATATAAGGTGCAGTGAACACTACATGTGGTTTGCCCTGAGGATATTTAAAGGCTCCTAGTTTACACAACTGACTTTAAATAATACACCCAAAATTCCAGTTCTTATATAAACTGACACGCAAAGCAACGCAAGAGTTCTTGACAAAATCAACATGAATGATGGCTTATGGTCATTTTCTTGTACAGGACATGAAGAAAAACAATATGGATGAGACGGCAACTGGGGAGACATGGGCAGCAGCTCGCTGGCACTTTGACAGCTTGTCTTTTTTTTGAGACTTGCTTCCCGCTGGGAATTGTGGTCCTCCGTATTAAGTTTAAATGTATTTGATGTGATTTATTCCCCCTTACGACTACAGTTCTCAATGTAGTAGTATGACCAAAGATTCATGTGAAGTCTTCCTTTCACATATAAAAACAATAAAAATACACTTCAAAAAAAAAAAAAAAAAAAAAAAAAAAAAGGTTCTTTACACATTGTAGCAGTTCTATTCAGAACCATATTCTTCTTCCATTGCTTCGTGGTCTAGTTCTGATGCTCACATGCCCACTGTTGGCGCGTTCGGTGCTAATATATATAAAAAACACAAACCCGATTCCAAAAAAGTTGGGACACTGTACAAATTGTGAATAAAAAAGGAATGCAATAATTTACAAATCTCATAAACATATTTTATTCACAATAGAATATAGATAACATATCAAATGTTGAAAGGGAGACATTTTGAAATGTCATGCCAAATATTGGCTCATTTTGGATTTCATGAGCGCTACACATTCCAAAAAAGTTGGGACAGGTAGCAATAAGAGGCCAGAAAAGTTAAATGTACATATAAGGAACAGCTGGAAGATCAATTTGCAACTTATTAGGTCAATTGGCAACATAATTGGGTATAAAAAGAGTCTCTCAGAGTGGCAGTGTCTCTCAGAAGTCAAGATGGGCAGAGGATCACCAATTCCCCCAATGCTGCGGCCAAAAATAGTGGAGCAATATCAGAAAGGAGTTTCTCAGAGAAAAATTGCAAAGGGTTTAAAGTTATCATCATCTACAGTGCATAATATCATCCAAAGATTCAGAGAATCTGGAACAATCTCTGTGCGTAAGGGTCAAGGCCGGAAAACCATACTGGTTGCCCGTGATCTTCGGGCCCTTAGACGGCACTGCATCACATACAGGAATGCTACTGTAAATGGAAATCACAACATGGGCTCTTGTCGGTGAACACAATCCACCGTGCCATTCGCCGTTGCCGGCTAAAACTCTATAGGTCAAAAAAGAAGCCATATCTAAACATGATCCAGAAGCGCAGGCGTTTTCTCTGGGCCAAGGCTCATTTAAAATGGACTGTGGCAAAGTGGAAAACTGTTCTGTGGTCAGACCAATCAAAATTTGAAGTTCTTTTTGGAAAACTTGGACGCCATGTCATCCGGACTAAAGAGGACAAGGACAACCCAAGTTGTTATCAGCGCTCAGTTCAGAAGCCTGCATCTCTGATGGGATGGGGTTGCATGAGTGCGCGTGGCATGGGCAGCTTACACATCTGGAAAGGCACCATCAATGCTGAAAGGTATATCCAAGTTCTGGAACAACATATGCTCCCATCCAGACGTTGTCTCTTTCAGGGAAGACCTTGCATTTTCCAACATGACAATCCCAGACCACATACTGCATCAATTACAACATCATGGCTGCGTAGAAGGATCCGGATACTGAAATGGCCAGCCTGCAGTCCAGATCTTTCACCCATAGAAAACATTTGGCGCATCATAAAGAGGAAGATGCGACAAAGAAGACCTAAGACAGTTGAGCAACTAGAAGCCTGTATTAGACAAGAATGGGACAACATTCCTATTCCTAAACTTGTGCAACTTGTCTCCTCAGTCCCCAGACGTTTGCAGACTGTTATAAAAAGAAGAGGGGATGCCACACAGTGGGAAACATGGCCTTGTCCCAACTTTTTTGAGATGTGTTGACGCCATGAAATTTAAATTCAACTTATTTTTTCCCTTAAAATGATACATTTTCTCAGTTTAAATATTTGATATGTCATCTATGTTGTATTCTGAATAAAATATTGAAATTTGAAACGTCCACATCATTGCATTCTGTTTTTATTCAAAATTTGTACAGTGTCCCAACTTTTTTGGAATCAGGTTTGTGTGTGTGTATATACACACTCACCTAAAGGATTATTAGGAACACCATACTAATACTGTGTTTGACTCCCTTTCGCCTTCAGAACTGCCTTAATTCTACGTGGCATTGATTCAACAAGGTGCTGAAAGCATTCTTTAGAAATGTTGGCCCATATTGATAGGATAGCATCTTGCAGTTGATGGAGATTTGTGGGATGCACATCCAGGGCACGAAGCTCCCGTTCCACCACATCCCAAATATGCTCTATTGGGTTGAAATCTGGTGACTGTGGGGGCCATTTTAGTACAGTGAACTCATTGTCATGTTCAAGAAACCAATTTGAAATGATTCGAGCTGTGTGACATGGTGCATTATCCTGCTGGAAGTAGCCATCAGAGAATGGGTACATGGTGGTCATAAAGGGATGGACATGGTCAGAAACAATGTTCAGGTAGGCCGGGGCATTTAAATGATGCCCAATTGGCACTAAGGGGCCTAAAGTGTGCCAAGAAAACATCCCCCACACCATTACACCACCACCACCAGCCTGCACAGTGGTAACAAGGCATGATGGATCCATGTTCTCATTCTGTTTATGCCAAATTCTGACTCTACCATCTGAATGTCTCAACAGAAATCGAGACTCATCAGACCAGGCAACATTTTTCCAGTCTTCAACTGTCCAATTTTGGTGAGCTCGTGCAAATTGTAGCCTCTTTTTCCTATTTGTAGTGGAGATGAGTGGTACCCGGTGGGGTCTTCTGCTGTTGTAGCCCATCCGCCTCAAGGTTGTGCGTGTTGTGGCTTCACAAATGCTTTGCTGCATACCTCGGTTGTAACGAGTGGTTATTTCAGTCAAAGTTGCTCTTCTATCAACTTGAATCAGTCGGTCCATTCTCCTCTGACCTCTAGCATCAACAAGGCATTTTCGCCCACAGGACTGCCGCATACTGGATGTTTTTCCCTTTTCACACCATTCTTTGTAAACCCTAGAAATGGTTGTGTGTGAAAATCACAGTAACTGAGCAGATTGTGAAATACTCAGACCGGCCCGTCTGGCACCAACAACCATGCCACGCTCAAAATTGCTTAAACCAACTTTCTTTCCCATTCTGACATTCAGTTTGGACTTCAGGAGATTGTCTTGACCAGGACCACACCCCTAAATGCATTGAAGCAACTGCTATGTGATTGGTTGATTAGATAATTGGATTAATGAGAATTGAACAGGTGTTCCTAATAATCCTTTAGGTGAGTGTGTATATATTATATTATGTATGTATGAAGAAACTAATAATGAAAATAAACTATTATTAAAAAGGTTACTTATAACACCATTAAGGTCCTATATAACCTAAAAGGGTTATATATAACAAGGGTTCCATTTAGCACCAACAGGAATTCAAGACAAGACAAAAAAAAAAAAATTTAATTTGGTACTGTTTAGAACCATTTCTCTTAAGAGTGTACCGTTAAAAAAATAAGTTTCTTATTTTAACATGATAAAATGTATTTATCTTGTGATGCAAAGTTGAATTTTCAGCATAATTTCTCCAGTCTTTAGTGTCACATGATCCTTCAGAATCATTCAAATCATTAATAAGCTAATTTGCTGCTCAAGAAACATTTGCTGTTGATTAAATTTGCTCAAATACTTTTCAGAAGAACAAAAAGAAATAATTTTTGCATATTAGTTTCATGTTTTAGACTGGGGAAAGTCTAGAGTTGCAGTAAGTTTAAACTATTATCTGAAAAATATCACAAAATCAGATTTCTCATCATGACATGAGACTATAGTTCTATAAAGTACTTTTGAAACAATAACTGCTGTGTAAAGTGACACAATTATAATTAATTTCATGATTTTGGTAAACCATGGCATTTACAAGGTCCGTACAGGTCTAAAAATTGTACTTTTTCATAAGAGCCGTTTACCATCCTAAAACATGTGCTTAAATGGAACAAAGATGTAGAACGTCACAAAGCAAATTCTGACTCATCCTCATTGTGTTCCCGCAATAACCCGCACAAAAACAAACAAATCATCCGTGTTGGTTTGGCTTTCAGTTGTCTTAATCACTCTGTGTGACTACAGTGTGGTGGTGATCTATATAAATGTTGATCAGTGGTGGTGACTCATCCTTCACCGCACTCTCGTGATCCTTTACCTGATTCTTACAGAAACTCTTTAAAGCTGACAGTGTCTCCAGGGACAAACAGGGGTCAAATGAAGCCTGCAGAAAACATGGCGTGATTATGGAAATTCGCCTCACAATTGCGGCAGGCGTGTAAACAGCCCTGCTGTTGATTCTAAGCGCTGTGTTTACATTCATTCCAGAGGTTCAGTTCTCATCACAGGCCACTGTTTTCCTGCCATCTAATCAATAAATCAAAGCACAGGGGATGATTTGCTCAGGCAGATGAACAAATAAAGACTTTCATAAACTGCTGATTCTACAAACGCAATATTTGGAGTGTGTTCATCTGTTCATCACCTAATGACATCATTCACGACTCTACATTCATGACCCGATTCTGAGTTGTGCCAGAAAATGCAATCATCCCTTGCACTAAGTAATGGTGATGCTTAAAAATGATGGGGTTTTTTTGGCATTTAACAGTATAATCTACATGTATAGGTAAAGTTGAAGTATGTATTTTTAACTCAACACAACACCAAGAGCTGAACATAACTCTGGTCAACCAATGGTGTGAGATTAGGACGGAAGTACCAGCTTGTATAAACAATGGAAGATTGGACAAATGTAAGAAACTTGTGAAAAAATTAAAAAAATTGCTTTTTTATTAATTTTCAGACATTCTAAGAGATCAATAAGTGATTTCAATCATACCATACATAAGTTAACAAAATGTATATTTAATGCATTTTCCTTTTGCATGGATGCACACGTGGCACATAAATTACACTCTGCAACTTTAAATGTCAGTACAACGTCTTATTTGGGACCTTTTTGGAGCAATTTAGTTTTTACATGCAATGTATGTTGACAAAGATTCAAGCATGTGAATTTGATTAATAATTACCATAAGCCATAAGATTATAAAAATGTTTTTTTAAGGGATCTCAATTCTTCTGTGGAAATCAAATTAAGAACTCTAGATATTTCCCTGAAAAAGACTCCAGTGATCCCACATGTCTCCAGTTTCAGAAAAGATCTAAGCAATGTCTCAATATGTTCTCAGATTAGCCAAGATGTACAATCAAAAGTCAGTTCTCAACACAAACTCAATGTATCTTCTAATATCTGAGCTACACAATCCACTCTATATTCTCACTGTCAACAAGTCAAGTCAAAGTCAAAGTCAGCTCTATTGTCAATTCTGCCATACGTACAGTACATACATACAGAGAATTGAAATTCTATGACTCTCAGACCCTAGGTGCCTAACAACAACAACAAAAGTTTAACAGTAACAACAACAGAAGAAAGATTAAAAAAAGATGGATAAAGTGAATTATAGAGGTAAAGTGGTGATGGCAAATAGTGCAAACAATAGTAACAATAGTGCAATTTCAGATTTAAGTCAGTGCAGGTATAAAGTTATAAGAGTGAGTGCAAAAAAAAAAAGAGTCTGTAAGAGGGGAGACCAATTCCTCAGAGAGACAATATAATGAGGTAGATGAAGGGAGGAGAACTGGGGGGGGTGATTCCCAGATCAGGTGCGTGGGGCGGAAGAGGGGAGAGTCGGCAGAGTCGGGAGGGAGTTCAATGCCCTGACAGCTTGGGGAATGAAGCTGTCCTTCAGTCTGCTGGTCCTTGCTTGCCTCCCTGCGTAGCCTCCTCCCTGATGGCAACAGACTGAAGAGGCTGTGCGATGGGTGGGTGGGGTCTCTCGCAATGATGAGGGCTTTGCGGGAGAGGCGGGAGTTATAAATGTCCTGGAGGGGTGGGAGAGAGACACCAACGATCTTCTCAGCTGCTCTCACCATGTGCTGAAGTGCTTTACGGCAGGATGCGTTGCAGGCGCCGTACCACACAGTGATGCAGCTGGTCAGAATGCTCTCGATGGTGCCTCTGTAGAAGGTGCGCATGATGGGGGCTGGGGCTCCGGCTCTTCTCAGCTTGCGGAGAAAGTAGAGTCGCTGCTGTACTTTCTTGGTCAGTGCTGTAGTGTTGGCGGTCCAGGAGAGGTCCTCTGTGATATGTACACCCAGAAATTTGGTGCTCCTCACCCTTTCCACGGTCACACCGTTGATGGTCAGAGGAGCGTGCTGGGTGTGCATTCTCCTGAAGTCAACAACAATCTCCTTCGTCTTCTCCACGTTCAGAGAGATTGTTGTCGCCACACCACCTGGCCAGGCGGCTCACCTCGCTCCTGAAGTTTGTCTCATCATCGTTGCTAATGAGACCAACTACGGTCGTGTCGTCCGCAACAACAGTCTTAGGAGAACCATCTGACAAAGTTGATATCTAATTGAAACACTACACAGCTAAGAGTTTAGAGGTAGTTACAGTATCAGTATGATAACTCTGAGCAGAACGATATCCATGTGGATATATTAACAACTGCTGCACACAAGTCACATAAACAATAGGAAGCAAGTGAAATAACTGTCATAAGCGAAGAGGCTTCTAAATTGTTTACATTGTAATGCAGTGATAAAACAGGTAAGGGTGTTTGGGGGTGCAGGTGCAAACCAAACACACTTGTGACATCATGTCTACTGTGAAACTATTAAAATATCTTACTGACATAGTTCTGGAAAACAGCTGTAGGCCCACTAACTGTGTCTAATGCAGATTGTCTCTCATTCTTACTACTTTGAGTAAAGACAAAGGATGGAGCATGATTTGTTTTGCAAACTTTAATGTTACATCAGTCATTCACATTAGTGCTCAGCTAATGTACACTCACCTAAAGGATTATTAGGAGCACCTGTTCAATTTCTCATGAATGCAATTATCTAAACAACCAATCACATGGCAGTTGCTTCAATGCATTTAGGGGTGTGGTCCTGGTCAAGACAATCTCCTGAACTCCAAACTGAATGTCAGAATGGGAAAGAAAGGTGATTTAAGCAATTTTGAGCGTGGCATGGTTGTTGGTTGTTGGTGAGTATTTCACAATCTGCTCAGTTACTGGGATTTTCACACACAACCATTTCTAGGGTTTACAAAGAATGGTGTGAAAAGGCAAAAACATCCAGTATGCGGCAGTCCTGTGGGCGAAAATGCCTTGTTGATGCTAGAGGTCAGAGGAGAATGGGCCGACTGATTCAAGCTGATAGAAGAGCAGCTTTGACTGAAATAACCACTCGTTACAACCAAGGTATGCAGCAAAGCATTTGTGAAGCCACAACAAGCACAACCTTGAGGCAGATGGGCTACAACAGCAGAAGACCCCACCGGGTACCACTCATCTCCACTACAAATAGGAAAAAGAGGCTACAATTTGTACGAGCTCACCAAAATTGGACAGTTGAAGACTGGAAAAATGTTGCCTGGTCTGATGAGTCTCGATTTCTGTTGAGACATTCAGATGGTAGAGTCAGAATTTGGCGTAAACAGAATGAGAACATGGATCCATCATGCCTTGTTACCACTGTGCAGGCTGGTGGTGGTGGTGTAATGGTGTGGGGGATGTTTTCTTGGCACACTTTAGGCCCCTTAGTGCCAATTGGGCATCGTTTAAATGCCACGGCCTACCTGAGCATTGTTTCTGACCATGTCCATCCCTTTATGACCACCATGTACCCATTCTCTGATGGCTACTTCCAGCAGGATAACTCACCATGTCACAAAGCTTGAATCATTTCAAATTGGTTTCTTGAACATGACAATGAGTTCACTGTACTAAAATGGCCCCCACAGTCACCAGATCTCAACCCAATAGAGCATCTTTGGGATGTGGTGGAACGGGAGCTTCGTGCCCTGGATGTGCATCCCACAAATCTCCATCAACTGCAAGATGCTATCCTATCAATATGGGCCAACATTTCTAAAGAATGCTTTCAGCACCTTGTTGAATCAATGCCACGTAGAATTAAGGCAGTTCTGAAGGCGAAAGGGGGTCAAACACAGTATTAGTATGGTGTTCCTAATAATCCTTTAGGTGAGTATGTGCCATTATTGATATAGTTAATACAGTTCCAACATGTGCAGCGCAATAAATTAGAAATATATACATCTGTGTATTGATGGACATGCGCTTAATTTTGATGGTGAGGAATTACAGTTGCAACATCTCCTAATGTACCTCAAAATGCGTAGTGCATCACTGAGAAGCCTTGCGATGGAGGTTTGGGTTGATAACTAATTCTTCCAATGTTTCATCATCAGACTAGCACTTGGATTGATGTGTCTCTGGTCGTACTGTCTTTACAGTGTGTACAATGAGCTTTAGGAAGCCTCCACATGGAGCTGAAGTTTATGGGCTTTTGTTTCCAATCACAACAGACTGGACTATCTGACCAATCAGAGCAGAGTAGGCTCGTGGAAAGGAGGGATTTAGAGAGACTGACTCATTCAGATGAGTTGTTTGAGAATCATTGAACAATGTGGTGATGTGCAATGTATATTATGAGAAAATTAAAGTATTTTTTGACCTTTGATGCATGTAAACCTGTTGTAGGAGACCTCCAAAACAAAATCAGAAGTTGCGCTAGTCTTTTCTTCCCTATTGTGATATATATCAAAGCAAAATGGATTCTCGGAAAAGAAAAATGTAGGGTGGGACTTGATTTTGTCTATTAGGTATTGGCTGGATGGTTGTGGTTTGCTCTTGCTGTGATCTCATGTGAGTGACAGGTTGTCCCGCCCTCATGCCAGTAAACGTCATCAGAGAAGAGATGTCGCTGCAAGAGGGAGAGGACGTTATTTTGATTAAAGATTATGAGGACACGTGAATAAAAAAAAAAAAAAATATATATATATAATAAAAATATAAAATAATAATAATAATAATAATAATAATAATAATAATAAGCTTGGTTGTTTTTTTCCCCCATTTACACAGAACATGATAAAAAGCTGAACAAATATTTATATACACAGTGGTTGGGGAGACACGGGCAGGAGTTTGATTTTTCGAAGAAAACATTAAAAACATGAAAGTGTGACTAGCTTTAGTCTTGTAGTTTGTGCTTGGCTTAAGGAGTACAAAACTAATATAAGATCGATATCACAAAAAAAAAAAATAAACAAGGCATTATAACAAAACAAACAAAAAAACCCCACAATATTATTTTTCTTATTGTTGTTCTTTAAATCAGTTGCACATCCACAAGGTTATTCAGTAAGTGAAGAGTTGAAGTGAAAGTTGTGTGGGTCGTGATATCTGAGACACACTAGGATTGCACGCTAGGATCTACTCAGAATATTCATTACGAGACCTTGCCACCCTTGAGCAGACACACTTGTTTAATTAATTATTAAACTGTCCTGACACAGAATGAGATGAGACACAGACCTGTGGGATTTCCCATGATGCAGTTCCCTTATGTGTGATTGAGTTCTGTTGTCGTTTTCCTGGAATATTCCAGGTTACTTACAGTCTCTGTGTGACTCATTATCGCTGTGGATTAACACAGACAATAATTTTGCATTTTCCAGGAATATGATATTCTGCATTTAAAAAATACGTAAATAAATAACTAAAGTTGAAAAAAAGTTAAAGTTGGCCTTTTTAGGAAAAATTAATTCTGGTCAGTTATTGTAGCATCAGATAGCTATCCATTCTAAATGTACCTTCGCCCCTATGATCACAATGACATATTAAACAGTGAACCCAACACAAATGTAATTGTCATACACTGAAAAAAATATTTGTACTGCTTGTTCAAATTGCTTAATTAAAATGAGCTAAAGCAACACAATTGCTATACATTGTCCTAACATAATTTGATTGTGTTCATTCCACTTAAATATAAGTCAAATTGAAGTTTACTTAATCTGTTTGTGTTGAGATTACATGAATGATTTGTGTTGCATTAACTGAAACTGGGCGGGGTTTGTTAGTTCCCACCATGCTTTGCATATGGCTAAATCAAGAGAGTAAATGTTATTTTATGTTTTATGCATATTTGAGCAAGATGAGAAAAGGGGAGACTTGATTGTGTTTAATATTCAATTATGTTGGAATTATTAGAAGAATTTAAATGACAGTGGGTTACCATTGTGGAGAAGAGTGGGGATTTGCTTAGGCTGTGGACTGATACAGCTAATGTCATAATGGCTTTAGTCAAAAAGCTTTTAATGCTTAGCATTTAAGATGCTAATGTGTGTTTTTGCTAGCTAAAAGTTTGTGAAATAGTGCAGTATAAGAATTAAGTTGTGTAACATTAAAATATATAAAATTGAAGTGTACGAATGAATATATAAAATTAAATGCCTGAGTCATGTCAGGGAGCCATATAAAATTCACTTGAGACTACTTAATTGGGTCACTTAAAATGTATTCATTCCATGCTGTTGAAGTTACATGAACAAATTATGTTTGTTTAACTTGATTCATGTGGGACCGATGTACACAATTAAATCATGTAAATCCAACACACTTTTTTTTTTTTTCAGTGTAGTTTCATATTTTACATTTTTATATTTCACAAAGCTACAAAAATCACCTGCTAGGCTTACACTGTTTAATGCATCACTGTAAAAGCATTTCCCAATCATTTTTCAAACTGATGGATGAGTCAAATTTTTTGCCTGTGTTAATCAACCTCATGCCACGGATGCTGAAAATACAATATTAAAGCCTCTTGAACTGCAATGCATTTGGGATTGAGCCACAACTCTTTGTAACATCAGCTCCAGTAAATATATTATCAGAGCCATAGAACAGTGCTTTAACCTCACAGAAATGTGATATGTGCTTGAGCTGCATTCCCAACAATTTACATGCCGAACACAGACTGATTGTTTGAGCTCCTGGCAAGGTGGGACTCTGTCAGTCCAACTCTGGATTTATTCTGCTGAGTCATTACACAAAATGATATTATGTTGACAGAGACAAATGCCTCAGGAGGCAGTGCTCTAAAATGACTTTGTTCCAAGGTAAATTTAATCTCAAGAGCTGGACACATTTCAGTTCAACAGAGCACAGATTCAGTCCTATAAGAGCATTTCATTCCCACTTTTGTATCCGTCATGTGCATGTGGAATTCGCCAGTTGTTTGTCATGTTTATCACATTGACTATCAAGAGCTAGCTGTAATGCGTATTTAAAGGGAAGTGTGCCATTTATGGACCACTATGGCACATTTTTTTACACATTTAAAGTCACCATGAAATCAAAAATAGACATATTTTTTAATATTATATATATATATATATATATATATATATATATATATATATATATATATATATATATATATATATATATATATATATATATATATATATATATATATATATATATATATATATATATTTTTTTTTTTTTTTTTTTTTTTAATGAAACATTGCAGATTTTATTATAAATAGTTTTTTTATTTTTTTATTCATGTGCACTCATAATTTAAACGACAGCAATCCAATCAATTCCCAATGGACAATATCAAGTTCCGCCCTACATTTTTTCTTGTTCAAGAAGCCTTTTCACTCGAATATACAGTTCGTCACAATAGGGAAGAAAAGACTATCGCAACTTCCGTTTCATTGCGACATTCAATCATCTGCAAGGTAAAAAAAAATCATCTGCTATTGTTCAAACAATGGCTAGTTCTATCCCTAATTTAAAATGAAATTGGTTGAAACAGAAGTTGCGAGAGTGTAATACCTGCTGCTACTGAATTCCAACTTGTAAAAAACATTCACGCCCTCGTACAACTCGTAATTACAGTTTGTAGACTTTTCTGAAAGCTCCAACCGCTGACCGTTGCACCACCTAATCATGGCAGTTTCTCATTGGTGTTGATAGTGTTGCCATAGAAACGCATAATTCTGACAGTCAAACATCATGTGTTGTCATCTCGTAATTACAGTAATTTTGACATGGCGTGAGTGCAACATAAGTTAAAGCAAATTTAATTTTCCCAGAATGTTTTGTTTTGAAATTAAGTGTTGTTTTGTGTATTTTTGTACAAGACTAAAGATACACTATGCAACTATTCTTTGCTCAAAATTAACAAAAAGTCAATAGATCAATCCTTCTTCCAAAAAATTTGTTTTGTCTTACCTTGATTCACTATGGTAAGCCTGTTTACATTTTAGACCCTGCAAGATGGTTTTCACAGGAAACTGCATACATACGTTGCTCGCCCGTATTTCATGCTCCGGCAACTTTGATGCGTGCATGGTGTGGGATGGCATAGGTTATTGCAAGAAATGTTGACATGGAGCAGCTAAATCTCCAACCTCGCCCGTAAAAAAAAAAAAAAAAAAAAAAAAACCTGACCAGAGGAAAGTCTACTGACAAAAAGAGATCATGACAGACCTCGTAATAAAACAAGAATCAACATTGGCGTGATTGACACACAACAACTGAGTGATCTGAAATGTTGTAAAAGCAACACAAAATGGCGTTTTTATTGTAATTGAGTAAGGTATTTTATTGAACGGATAATGCTGTGAAATGCATTGATTCGTTGCACTGTTTATAAAGTCAGCAGTTGTTACAAAAATATCTGGCTCGATCTAAAGTCTGGGAATTCTTTAAACAGAGACAGAATAAAAATGGTGCGCTGCATGCTCTGTAAAATGGAAATGGCTTAGGCCTACCATAGCAGCATGACTTCTATGCAGGAGCATCTAAAGAAAACATTCTAGGGCTCTCCTACCTCAAAACGATGAGACGGCAGTGTAAGAATTTGGACTATTACAGAAAATTTTTACACCGCACTAGAATACGGTTGTCATTCCCATATTTTGTGCTTAATATGTCTGCGTTCATACAGCATTCTGTGTCATATACGAGCTGCCGTGGGTGCACTTACAAAGCATTACCACTGTTGTTGGTTATTTAAAATATCTAATGGATGAACTCGCACCTCGATTGTATTCATTTATACGTGCTGTCGTTTGTGGTAAAACTTCACAGTTTTATGGACATCGCCACTATGTTTGACACTGTTGCTATTGTTACCGTTATAGTTAGCAATAGAATGGGGTTGTGACTTCAGCTGTTTGAGCTTATATATTGGAATGTATTTTCAAATGGGTAAAGCTAACATCTTCAGCTAGTCAGCGATAGGCTAACCATATTCATCCACACAGTAACATAGAGCCCAAGGACCACCAAAACACTGTAAAATGCATGTGGTTTAGTTTTTTAACCCGTAGAGAGACAAAAGTATAGCATACCTTTAATATAGGAGAGATATGTTAGTGTTTAATGTTGAGATTCTGTTTTTGTTTTTTTATGTTACCATTGTGATGAGTATACACTCACCTAAAGGATTATTAGGAACACATGTTCAATTTCTCATTAATGCAATTATCTAATCAACCAATCACATGGCAGTTACTTCAATGCATTTAGGGGTGTGGTCCTGGTCAAGACAATCTCCTGAACTCCAAACTGAATGTCAGAATGTGAAAGAAAGGTGATTTAAGCAATTTTGAGCATGGCATGGTTGTTGGTGCCAGCCGGGCCAGTCTGAGTATTTCACAATCTGCTCAGTTACTGGGATTTTCATGCACAACCATTTCTAGGGTTTACAAAGAAAAAACACAAGGAAAAAACAGCCAGTATGCGGCAGTCCTGTGGGCGAAAATGCCTTGTTGATGCTAGAGGTCAGAGGAGAATGGGCCGACTGATTCAAGCTGATAGAAGAGCAACTTTGACTGAAATAACCACTTGTTACAACCGAGGTATGCAGCAAAGCATTTGTGAAGCCACAACACGCATAACCTTGAGGCGGATGGGCTACAACAGCAGAAGACCCCACCGGGTACCACTCATCTCCACTACAAATAGGAAAAAGAGGCTACAATTTGCACAAGCTCACCAAAATTGGACAATTGAAGACTGGAAAAAATGTTGCCTGGTCTGATGAGTCTCGATTTCTGTTGAGACATTCAGATGGTAGAGACAGAATTTGGCGTAAACAGAATGAGAACATGGATCCATCATGCCTTGTTACCACTGTGCAGGCTGGTGGTGGTGTAATGGTGTGGGGGATGTTTTCTTGGCACACTTTAGGCCCCTTAGTGACAATTGGGCATTGTTTAAATGGCACGGCCTACCTGAGCATTGTTTCTGACCATGTCCATCCCTTTATGACCACTATGTACCCATTCTCTGATGGCTACTTCCAGCAGGATAATGCACCATGTCACAAAGCTCGAATAATTTCAAATTGGTTTCTTGAACATGACAATGAGTTCACTGTACTAAAATGGCCCCCACAGTCACCAGATCATCTTTGGGATGTGGTGGAACAGGAGCTTTGTGCCCTGGATGTGCATCCCACAAATCTCCAACTGCAAGATGCTATCCTATCAATATGGGCCAACATTTCTAAAGAATGCTTTCAGCACCTTGTTGAATCAATGCCACATAGAATTAAGGCAGTTCTGAAGGCGAAAGGGGGTCAAACACAGTATTAGTATGGTGTTCCTAATAATCCTTTAGGTGAGTGTATGAGCCTGTTGTTGGGTTGTGGATGGGCCAAAGAACATTATATTAGGACATGCAGTGTTTGTGCTATTGCTAGCTAGTTTGTTTGCAAGTAACTGCAAAGGATTTTAGTTAAAGTTTATGATTTTAGTGGTTTTATGCAACTTAGGTTTGAGCTACATGAAGTATTTGAGTGGATTTTTGGAAACTAAATGGCTTAAGGCAATTTATTTCCTCACATTTTTTCAGGGAAACATCAAAAACAGCAGATGAGTAATCTAAATGGCTCTACAACGGGGCAGAAAACTGGTCAAAATGAGTCACTCCTCTCTCAAATGCTGTTATGATTTGGACTATTTTACATGTAAATGCACACAGCATGCGAGTAATACATGACAGTACAGGCTGCATGGGGTCATGGGGTCGGTCACTGTGTTACCAGGGCTTAAAAGAGAAAATCCCTCCCTAATCTACAGCCGGCACTTCACTTATGTTTACACTGTGGATTCAAAGCTTTTACTGGACCTCTAGCAACGTAAACTGATCAACATAGCTATTAAATATTATGCAATCTGAAAAACTGTCTGTTAACAGCCATTCAAATTGTGACCTAATGTCCAGTGTGCTTTTAGTATTTAAGAAATCCTCTCATTTTCAACGCCACTCTTGACAAAATGTATTTTAATTAAAACATCACTACAGGCTAGTGAACCATATATTACTTGGTGTCAGAGTATCTTATTCCAATTATTAATACATTTATTTATTGAATATTGTTGCAGATGTTTCATAAAAGCAACATGCCACTTTAATGACATATCTTACAAAGATTTTAACACTTAAAGCTTCACATCATGCCGAACTCCTTGTTAAAATAACTGCAATGCATGTCTGATGGCTTATTGTTTTAAGTGCTAGAAAGACAGACAGAGATACAGTATTTTATTGAATGCTGAGGGGAAATTATAGACAAAACAGCAGCAACATCAAACATGCACAGAAATACACAATGCAACCAAATGAGAAGTGCAGCAACACGACAAAAATGTTTACTGCATTAGTTAGCATTGCTATCACTAACAAACTGATAGTGATATTAGAGCTTAGACATTTTCTCCTCATGAAAAAGAAACATACCTAATACATTTTTATGCAGTCCCACACAACATCCATCTATAAAGTCTAGATATATCAGCCTTTTCCGTCTGCCCCATAAATCATTGACTAGTTTGCGTAAGCGCACTATTAATTCATAAATGAAGTGTGGCTCTATGATACATCACTGTAGACTGAACCTGTAAAGCTCCAACCACCTGGAGGACTCCGACAGGCTTCTATGGATTTAGGATTTACACTGTTACGCAAGAGCATGAGCTGATCATAATGCCGGAGACACAGAAAAAAAAAAGAAGAAAAAAAAAAAATCCATGTTCAACGCAAAAACAACACCTACACATTGATTCTGTTCCAAAACCTAATGAGCAGACTATGCAGGTAGCATTTTAAGTCTGTTCCAAAAGATAGGTAGCATGATTACGATACTTTATTTTGGCCACATTATAAAAGGCAGCATTGTAGCCTATGCATCTTTCATAAGGATGACAATCCCAGAATACATTGCGGCAAGCTCTTTGAAATAAGGGCTGCATCCAAAAACATAGACTGATCGCGGGGCAGCAGCAGATTTAATTGAATCAAATATTTGCTGTTTTTTGTTTATCACATCCAATGCTTTCAGAATCTTTACTTTAAAATAATTGTATTCATTTTTTAAATATATTTCTATATTAACATATTTTAATGACAGTGTATTTATTGAACTAAACTGAATAAATTAAATTTTATCAATCAAATTGACTAAAATAAAATAAAGTTTGCTAAAGTGATTATTTTGAGCCTGTGTATGGGGTAAAAGGTCCCCCTCACCACCTCATACATATATTTTTTTTTTTTAAATAAACCACTTTTATGATTTATTTTCAGGCTAAATCTGTTGCTCCATAAATGTTCAACACAAACATATTTTTTCTGCAATCATACACTATGGGAATAGTGAAAAGCACATTTTTTAAGTTGTGCCTTTAGCCCCATTGTACCCTACTACAATAGTAATTTCTCACTAGAGATGAAATCAGAATTCGAAAACATTGGTCAGAAACGTACATCTACACACAAACGGACCACCAACTTTCAGACGCCATCTTTATTTTTTAGCTCATCTGTCACAGAATGGAAAGCATGCCTTCAAAAATCGACCAGATGAAGGTTTCTCAGGACACAGGAAGTTAGGCTAACATTGGATTCGGACGTGCCTTGATGCCTTTTGGAATGCACCCTCCAAAGGCAGCATTTTTCAGCTTATGGACGCAGCCAATGTATCCAAGAGGGTGGAGTGAGAGAAATGTCTTCTCGCAAGGCAGCTCACTTGGTGTTGGAACAGAGCCATAGCTTTAATTAGAAATCTTTATTTTCTATCATTTATTTTTTAAGTGCTGTAAATGAGTGATCCGTCAAAACTGAAGTAAAACCTTCTTTGTGAATGAATCTGAGAGAGACAAGCTGTCATGATGTTCAGTCTTTCAGAGAGAATAAAGCTGAATTTTAATTTCACTAAGAGATGATGAAAGTGCAATTAGAGAAATAGAAAATAAATGGTGTGCGAGGACAGGATGACAGTTATCACATATGAATTTTAAGCTTTTGGCATCTGAAACCAGAACAAAATATGTGGATTTGATAGTTGACATTGTTTTAATGATAAAATAAAGGGATCAAAGAACGAGAGAGAGAAAGAAAGAAAGAACGAGAAAGAGAAAGAAAGAAAGAAAGAAAGAAAGAAAGAAAGAAAGAAAGAAAGAAAGAAAGAAAGAAAGAAAGAAAGAAAGAAAGAAAGAAAGAAAGAATTTTATTCAGTAAGTAAGTTGATCAAAAGTCACAATAAATACAAAAATTACGATCTCTGTTTCCACAAAAATATTATGCAGCACAACTGTTTTCATCATTGATAATAATAAGAAATGTTTCTTGAGCATCAAATCGGCATATTAGAATGATTTCTGAAGGATCATGTGTACATTTTTTTAAATTAAATTAGAAAAGAATGATTTTAAATTGCAATAAAGATCTTACCACCCAAACAACTTTGAACAGTAATGTAAATACATATAGTGAATATTTAAGCCTGTTTAATAAAAATGTGTTATTAATAAGTATTGTGGGAGAACATAAAATAAAAAATCTTTATGCTGTTGTACCTATAGATGAATCAAATACACATCTTATGTATTGTATTGCATGCACTGGCGGTAGAAAGTCCTGTACTCAGAAACACAAATTTATATTATAATATAATATAATCATATAGATTATATTATTTTGGATATTAGATATTTAATTTGAAATTTCCTATGTTTATATCTGCATTACTTTTGCCATAATCTAATACTCAAAGTTAATATTTAAAAACACTTATATATTAATAACAGCATTAAATGTAATATTAATCCTTAAAATGAACATTATGAATATTTTTATAATAATTATAATTAATTATTTTTAAACCATAAATATGAATAGCTAAATCGGATATATGTCTGATGTCACATAAAGAAGGGAGACTCAACATTTTTATAGAAAAATCTCAGAACTGATCAATGGAGCAAATGACACTGTAGCACTGACCAGTTGTCGAGCAGCTGTCATTTTAGTGTCACGAGTAAAGGAAACGAGTACAGATTTATACCTTTAAATTTAGCTATAAAAAGAGCACAGATTGCTGTTCTACTCCAAGGCCTCTTATTAAGAGTGAAATGTATTATCTGAAATATGACAGAGTCTATGTTCTGTAGGAACTGAGGGAAGGATATATTCATTATAGATAAATCAAATCCTCTGGTGGAGCTTGCGCTTCTCTGAATATTTAACCTGAATATCTTATTCTGAATATTTAATATATTAACTCATATGTCAAAGAATATTAAACTGTATCACTTAACATTCACAGGACACACTTTACATTGATTTTACCATGGGTTCTCAACAATCATGTGAATGAGTCGGGTATGAGTCTGTCCTAAAAAGATCAAAATGCATTTTCTATTCAGTTTTCTCCGCACTTAAAATAATTCAATATTTTATACATATCAGATGCATTTAAACTCCTCACTCAGGACACCTTGTTTAATATTTAGTCTATGAAAAAAAAAAAAAAAAAAAAAAAAAAAAACAGATTCAAGGTTTCAGGCTGCCTTTTGATTCCCTCTCCAAACTCAAAAAATTTTATGGAAGCAAATCTATGATAGAGAGCTCCCCCTAGAGTGTGGCGTGGATTACACACATCCTTCTTTAAAGGGATAGTTCACTCAAAAATGAAAATTACACCATGATTTACTCATCCTCAAGTCATACTGTGTAAATGACATTCCTCTTTCAGACGAATACAATCAGAGTTATATTAAAAAAGTCCTGGCTCTTCCAAGCTTTATAATGGCAGTGACTTGTTGGTTCATTTTTCACCGCTGACCGTCGGAAGTTAGTTATTTTAGTCTATAAAGTTTTAAATATGGATAATTTTCTTACACAAACGTGCCACTATGCTTCAAAAGCCTTTTATTAACCCCCTGAGCCGTGTGGAGCAGTTATATGATGGATAGATGCACTTTTATGGACTTCAAAAACTAACCAACAAGTCACTGCCATTATAAAGCTTGGAAGAGCCAGGACTTTTTTTTTTTTTTTATTTAATTTTGATTTTATTAATCTGAAAGAAGAATGTCATATACACCTAGGATGACTTGAGGGTGAGTAAATCGGGCAAAATTTTCATTTTTGGGTGAACTATCCCTTTAACTGAAGGAAAATCTGTTTCTCAACACAATGACATTAAAAATATCTCTGAACTCAGCAGGCAGAACATTCAGCAATGGCTTTTGCATTATGATGGTGTTTAAAGTAATTTTAAAACACTTGAAAAGCATTTATACTGATTAAAGAAGTTTTAAAAGTCCTTAAGAAATAAAACAGTGTAATTCTATTCTCAACGAGGGTTGAGTCAGTGCTCATTTCTGGTCACAGAACCACTCTCAGGGAAAATCATTCCCACACTGAAGATAATTCAGGGCATAAATATTTGCGGTAAACTACAGTATTCTTAAACAATTGTGAGACTTATTTAAAAATATTGCTTAAGGTAAAGATGTTCTGTTTCTGTATGAAGGATCTTCATTATTTTCATAGCATAAATCAAAAGTAGAATAATTCAAAACAACACAAGAACATATACATATACACACACACACACATACAATATATATATATATATATATATATACATATATATATATATATATATATATATATATATATATACACACACAGAAATTATTGTCACAGCATTTCTATTTACTATTTACATTTAATTAATAATAATAATAATAATAATAATAATAATAATAATAATAATAATAATAATATTAAAAATGTCTTTACTAAATTGAAATATCTAAGTAATGTTAAATTTATGTTTGTATTATGTCATTTGACACGGAGTTGCAACACTAGTAAAACTCAAAAGATAAGATGCAATCCCAAACATCCTGTGTGTTCAGTATCTGAACATCATGCACACCCCACAACACCTAACAGTCTCTATAAATGCATATATATCAACATGCTTGAACTCTCGTATCATCCAAGTGTTCAAAGACTTTCCATGTCTTTGAACACCTGCATGTAGGGGATGCAGCATCTTTTCCTAAACATGCAAGAGACAGTGAAGAGAAAAATGATGGGACTCACTCTTTAAAATGAAGCTATCTCCATGTCCCAGGTTTCTCGTGCAGGGATGTTTGTGATGAGTTTAAACAGCCAGTCACACGTGCATCTGTGCGCAGGATGAGAGACGCGCAGAGTAATCTGACCTTCTAAATACAGACCGAACCACTGAGAAAGGGGGAGGAATGGATCATACCAAATCATGTATGTCACACACAGGGAATTAATGTTTCTTTTTTAAACCAGGAAGTCAGTTATTTGCGTAAAATACAAAAGTATCAAAATATTACTGCATTATATAAAGGTGGCTTTACACACACACACACACACACACACACACACACACACAATCACGATTAATCGATTTGACAGAACTAATAATAATACACACACACACACACACACACATTATGTAAACAAAAACTTTTTTAGATATGATTAATTGTGATTAATCAATTTGACAGTGCTAGTATATATACATAAATATTATGTGTGTGTGTGGTTCAGGTACACCTCACAGATGGCAATATATCTGAAATCCTTGTCCTTGTGGGGACATTTTTGGT
The DNA here is from genome assembly GCA_018749465.1 of Paracanthobrama guichenoti. Lineage (NCBI taxonomy): Eukaryota > Metazoa > Chordata > Actinopteri > Cypriniformes > Gobionidae > Paracanthobrama > Paracanthobrama guichenoti. The sequence goes on from CM031958.1 coordinate 35,248,552, forward strand.
CCCCATGATAACAGCTTATAAATCATAAAGAATGAGTTCCCTTACGAAAGGGAACTCGCACTGCGTCCTAGAATGCATATGGGGAACGCCTCCAGTGTGACAGGTCAATCCTATTGAATCACGTCAATCCTAATAACCGGCGACAGCCTCTGACGTCATCGACGTGAAACCAGGAAGTATATAAGGGCGCCGTGCAAACATGACACCCTTCTTTTTCGCCTTCAGGGACTGCTTGTCTGAGTCGACTATGGGAATTGACTATAGGAGCCTCCTGTGCAAACTGTTTTAGTTTATAAAGTTTTCCCCGCTCCACATCTGGCCCTCTTCTCGAGAGAGGAGGAACCAGCATCTGGGAACGGTCCCTCTCAGGCTGAGGCTGAGCGGTGACCGCTGTCTTGGGGTTCCCAGATGGACCTGACTCATCGACTTGAGAGACCAGGTCGCGAGAGGCAGCTGTCGGGGGAGGAGTCGGATTTCTCCTCCTCGTCGTCAGCTGCGGCTTTTCCCCATGAGCAAAGGATGGCTGAGCAGGGTGGTGATGATTCGGCTGAGGCCAAACCCTCTCAGCCATCCTGCCCAGTGTATGGGGAGCTACCCACAGGCAGCAGTTACCATCCTGGGAGCCTTCCATTCCTCCCAGATCTCCACGAACAGATCTTAGGGGCATGGAAGAACCCGTACTCGGCCCAAATTTTTCAGTATCAGCGGGAGAACTTTGCAGAACTTTGCAACTCCGTGGCAGAGCAGGGTGCAGAAGAGGCGGGACTTCCACAGCAGGAAGAGGAAGGACGCCGGGGAGGTAATCCGGAACCAGCGCCGGAGATCACACTGGGATAAGTCTCCACCCCGAGGGTGCACTAGACTTCAGCCCTCGTCCTTTCCCTCTTTACCATCTTCTCCTCGGGCGCGTCTTACACCAGGCCGGGTTGGGCCTGTGATGAGCGGACGTGAGACTGGTCCTTGGTAGTGGTACACCTAAGCATACATATTGTGAATAAACTTATGGGTATATATAATTACGTGCCGTAGGCAAGCTGGTGAGTCTCCCTTGAGAGGGAAAATATTAATATATTTTGTATAAGACTTTATGCTACCTGTAGAGGGCTTCGGGGATCGCTGGATCGTTGGAGGATGTTTTGCTAGGGCCCTGTTGTTCCCCTGTTAGGTGGTTAGAACGATCATAGAGACACCAGTCACATGGGCTCCGTGGTGAGCTAGTATTGCTAGTAGAGAACGAGCCACTGTGTGCAGTGAATAGACCTCCTCTCAGTGTGCAAGTAGTTTTGAAGAAGCACCGCTCATTCCTGCGGGTATGTAGCACATTGCTAGGTGTGTGGATGTTCTCCTAGACTAAACTAGTAGCTGGTAGCCACTTCAGGGTAAAGCGGTTAGCATCTACTCTCAGTGTAAAATTCCCCAGAGTGTAGGTTCAGACTAACGCATGAACTTCAGTTAGATCTACGTCCAGCTCTTTTAGCAGGCCCTGGCCCTATTTATATATCATGGCCAGGTGGCAGTACTCCCCTGATAAGGCAGGATATATTCAAGTACCCCACTCCTAGCTTTGTATCATTCTGCTTCACCCATGGCTCGGGTTGAGCAGCACTTTGCAACCTTTGTTTTATGATGGTTTGGTAGTACGCTCCCTCTGAAGCCAGAACATTGCCATGGCTGACGCCCTTGCACGTAAATGGTAGGCCGCTGGATGCAGGGCCTCCATGGAGGTGGGTGGCATAAGTTGTACTCCCCTCACTTTAGAGGGTCCAGGGCGGTCTTGCAGAGTACACTGCTGTTGGCAATGTAATTGGGTCTTAGGCACTGCCGGTGAGACTGCTCCGTCTCACAGTAGGCATCAGTAGGCCTCTGGGATGGACCGGCCCCAGGGTGGGGCTTATTATGGCCAGCTGGCTGTGAGCAGCCAGCTTGGGCAGTCTTGGCAGTAGACTTCAAAATAGGTAGTAGGCTTCAGCAGACCTCTTTGCAAGTGAGTCCCGACGTTTGGGGGGACAAGCATAACAGCTGCAACCAGGTAGTCAGCTTTGAGAGGCCTCCTGCAGACGTCCCCATGTGTGCTTTGATGTGGCATACTCCCCAACGATGTTGGCTTCAGTAGCAGAAAACCTTGTCAACTAGTAGGCCCTAAGCTGGCCCCAGGTAGTAACTTGATGTCCATCTTCGTCAGCCAGCAGAGAAGCTACTGTCAGTCCGGGGTCGCAGCAGCCAGTTTTTCAACCTGCCATCAGGAAGCCGCCCCTGCAGGCCTGCTATCAGGTAGTAGGCATCACCACGCCTCCCCAAAGGCAGCCTCCCAGTTGCCAGTCACCATGACAGTCAGCATGGATTGCTAGCAGGTAGTAGGCCCCACAAGGCCTCCCTATAAGCTCGCTATCGGGTAGTAGGCCTACCCAGGCCTCCCCTGGATGTGAGTTCCTGGACCCCAGCCACCTTAACAGCAAGCATAAATTGCTAGCAGGAAGTGGGCCTCACCAGGCCTCTCTGAAGGTGAGCTCCTAGATCAGGATGCTCTGGCAGACGGCACGTGTGGCTATCGTGTAGTAGGCCTCCCTGAATGTTTGCCATTGAGTAGCAGGCCTCCCCTGAGGATGCGTTCCTGGGCTTCAGTCACTTGACAGTTATCACAAGCTGCTATCAGATAGTAGGCCTCACCAGGTCTCCCTGAGGGCGAGTTCCTGGTTTCCGGCTACCTCGACAGTTGGCTTCGACTGCTATCAGGTAGTAGGCCCCTCCAGGCCTCCCTGAGGGAACGAGTTCCCGGGTCGGGAACTAATAACTGGCATTACGCTGACAGCCAGGGGACCTGCTCATATTCAGCCTACAGCTTGGTTTACCTACCGGGTAGGTTTTGAGCTCCCTTCATTGAGGGTCGTCTATGAGCTTGAAGCCACCTGAGTCTGATCAGATGGTCGTAGGCCCCTCGTGAGGCCTCCCAATTAGATCAGCCCGTAGGCCTGTCCGGCCTCCTGAGCGCTTCTGTAAGATAAGTGCTCGGTAGATCCTAGGATCGAGCAGATGAACTTCCCTCGCTAGCAAGGGTTAGAAAGCGCTACGCTGAGTGTCTGAGTCTCTGAGATATATTGCAAATTGAGGAGGACACAGCCAGTTCTCAGTCTGGGATGCCTGGTTCCAGGCCTTTTGAGCGGCCTGGGTAGGACTTCATTAGTGCATGAAGGTCTCTACTGAGGCTTATAGCTTGGGTTATGACCATAGGGAATGCTGTCACTGACAGCCTAGTGTGACCAGAGGGGGAGTGGTTCAGGCATTTCAGTTGAATTTGCTTGTCCTGACAGTTGTCACTGCCAGTAGGCAAGCACTCCCCTCAGCATGGCGTAGTGGGTATATCGTTCCCCATATGCGTTGTAGGACACAGTGCGAGTTCCCTTTCGAAAGGGAACGTCTCAGGTTACGTATGTAACCTCTGTTCCCTGAGAACAGGGAACGAGACACTGCATCTCGTTGCCATGCCTCGGGGCCTGCCTGCCAAACAGTCCCTTCAGACGAAAAAGATGGTGTCATGTTTGCACAGCTCCCTTATATACTTCCTGGTCGCACGTCGATGACATCAGAGGCTGTCGCCGGTCAGTAGTGATTCAGACACTTGTCATGCTGGAGGCGTTCCCCATATGCAGACGCAGTGTCTCGTTCCCTGTTCTCAGGGAACAGAGGTTGCATATGTAACCTGAAACGTTTTTTTAAATGTAAAAATGCAGAAAGTTTTGTGTGATGGGTAGGTTTAGGGACATGGTTAGTATAAGAAGATAGAATATACAGTTTTTGTACAGTATAAAAACCATTACGTCTATGGAGAGTCCCCACAAAGATAGTAAACCAGACGTGTGTGTGTGTGTATATACACACTGAAATGCTCTTGAAAACCCCATGATTTCTGACAGCTGTGCACTCGCTGGCTCTATATTACAGTTATCTAATCTGTACATTGCAAACTGCAGCTTTCATTTTCACCTTTTTCTGACATGAATATGGCTGTTAGACATGTCATGTTTTTAATGCAGTAATATAATCTGTTGTCGATTCACTCGCTGTTCAGAGCTGGAATCGAAGAGAAGATGAAACCATGTTAAACTGATATGGGTCTAAAATTAAATTGAATGTTATATCTAAAGATTATCTCTGTTTTTATTAAGGTCAAAATTGCTTGCATTCATATGTCAGTTCTGAGAGTATAATGATTAATGAGTAATTTGAGTGTTTACATGCTTGAGACATTTACATTTTTACATAAAATTAAAGCAGTTGATAAGTGTTTTTTAATTTAAGCTAATTGTATTGCTGTAATTAAACAAAAAAATATTAAGCATGATATAATTTGATATCAACTGCAATATGAAAGTAAATTCTAGTTTGCTCATTTTCTCAGTTCTCATTTTAAAATGTCTTCCATTCTCTGTTGTCATCAGCTGTTGAAGGCTGGGTTTTCCCAGAAGAAATGAAGACTTGTTACCATATTGATTGATGGCGAGTGTCCGCTGCAAGAGGTGGAAATCGATGGGCGCTGCGTGGATACCAAGAGAGCTGTGACGGATGCCTCTGATGCCTTCCCATGAACACCCTGGTGGGCTCTCATAAATAAGTCAGAGAGTCAGTGGGTAGCCAGAGAGAGATTTGAACCAGCGATGAATTGTGTTAGCATCCTCCACATACACTCTGCATCTATACATGCATGGGAAGATATCTGAACATATAGCTGCTTGTATAGCCTACACCACAGTATAATTTTGGGCACTACAGAGGGTAGGCATGACGTCACTTTCCTGTCGGAACATGCCCCTTCAGCTGGGCTGAGTGGCAGAGGAGCTGCTGCATGAATGGATTTAACATAGGGGAAACTGCGGAAACCTGAGTAAAACAAACGATTATCAGTTTAAACAAAAGTTTGGACTCCATATAGTGTTCCTTACAACTTACCCAACATCCAGTGATCCATGGATATTGACATGCAGCCAGGAATCGTGTCTCCTGAGAGTCAGGGGGTGAAAACTTATTGAATTTGAGGTAAATTCTACTTAATTTGCCTTCCAGGAAACATGTAATTATTTTCTGTTGCTTCTGAAGGTCAGTACTAAATGATTTTTTTATTTAAACAAAATAAGAAAAATTTGGACATCTTCATCCTGTTCAAAAGTTTTCACCCCAATTTTAGCGGCATCTAGCAGGGAGGTTGTGAATTGCAATCGCTCACCCCTCCCTTTCGAAGCACATAGAGAAGCTACGGTGGCCGACACAGGACATAAATGTTGTCATCAGAGACAGCAGAGAGAGACTAGCGCTCTGTAGAGAAGTTTGTCCATTTAGGGCTACTAACATGATGGCGCAAAATGCCGATTTCACTTTAAGAGGACCCGTGGTGTATGTAGATCGAAATGGCTCATAAAAACATAATGGTACATTATGTAAGGTCTTTATACTCCACTGAAAACATAGTTATGTGTATTATATTGCATTTCTGTCAATAGATCCTCATAAATACTACACACTGCACCGTTACGTGAACAGTTCTTAAAAGAACCTTTTTCTTCTTTCATTTTTCCACTATTCTTTTTGCACTCTACAGAACCTTTTGTGCAGTGGAAAACTTCCATGGATGTTATAGGTTCTACATGGAACCATAGGTTTTGTAAGAGGATCCGTATCCCCTTTTATCTACATGCACTGATGTCTGAGAGGTCATCATTATCTGTATGAAAAGACTGACAGCAGAACAGCAGAGTTGAGATGGCAGCCACAGGAACAGATGACCTTCAGCAGAAACCGTCTCAGATGCTAGTGCCCCCTTTTCACATGTCTGTCAGATACAGAGGCAGTCACATGATTCTCATATCCACATATTAGGGAAGAAAGCAAGAAATAGCGCTATTTGCATGAGAAAGGGCAACATATACACAAATGTCAGGATTCTCATGAATGTGATAATGGCTTGCTAAGAGAAAATGTACATTTCCTAGTGCATGAATACAGTCATGAAGCACACAAGAGATTTTCCCTCCATTTTTCACAGTTTACTTTATTTTCTGAAGCAGATACAACACTTTAGTCCCTGGGGTCCCTATAGATACGTGTTACATCTATTATCAAAATGACTAGGAAACTAAAGGTTTGTTTAGAGGTGAATTTTGAAGCTAATTTATCACATTTCAATGATTTTTTTATCAATAAATCCATGGGCAAAACCATTTACATGACATGACAGAGTCTTTGAGAGTGATTATTAAAAATGTCCATGATATCGACAGCATGGTCCAGAGAATCCACCAATTCCTGTTCAAAAGACAGCATTTTTATTTGAAATAATCAGAAATATGAGGGTGCCTAGCCTCCACCTTCAGAAAGGGTCCAAATGATGTCACTTCCTGAGTGTCACAGTTTAGGTAATGCTTCATGCAATAAGAGGACTGAATTCAAAATAAAATGTTTTTGGCAAATAAAATGAATGAATAGTAATAAAAAAATAATAATAATAAAAAAAAAAAAAAAAAAAAAAAAAAAAAAAAATATATATATATATATATATATATATATATATATATATAATTTATTATTGCAATTAACAAATTATTTTTACAACATTTTTTTAAGAATTTATGGGCTACCAGTGATACCAGTATAAAAGATAGGCCTAACTAAAAAAATTCTGGACAGATTAACCTGTATACGACAATAACTAAACTATAAATCTGCACTTTCTTGAATGAATTCTTATGCAGCATTTGTGAAATTCAAGCAGTGAACGATTCAAATCACATCTGATAAACGATTTAAAAGAGAAATGATGGAGGGCTTTGAAGTTTTTCATTACATTTGAAGAGAATATTTGAGACGGCGGAGTCTATATTGAGCTAAAAATCCCCCGAGCCATTGGATGGACATGTTGAGGGCAAAATTAATATTGGCAGGAATTCAGGTGGGGGAGATATGAGCACCAGTCGTTTGCTTCGAGCACCCAGCAGAGGCCAACGATGCCCATCAGAGATACGACTCCTTCACCGCCGATACGGTTTCCTGTGAACCCGGCATATCTGATGAACAGATACCACAAATGGGAAATGGGTTTTCATGAATGCTTTTGTTATCTCAATTACAGCTACATCTCACACGGCCTGAACGTGTGCTGAAATTCAGTTCTGGCTTCAGATTAGGCTGTTATTGAGAATAAATCTTTCTCTTCTGCATGTCTTTCTTCAGGCCTAGAAATTAAGTAGGGGACATTTGCAGGATAAATGCAGTGTTGGATTGTATGAAAGCTTATGGTTAGCGATATTCATCTTCAGGAACAGTTGACATTTCTCTGTTCTTGCTCCATGTCATCTGCCAGTAAATTTGCCAGTATTGCATTTTCAATTCCACATTAGATTTTGCTACATTCATTGCGGGACATTATAATGAAAATGCAATTGCCGTGTCTTAAAGGTATAGTTCACCCAAAAATGAAAATTCTCATCATTTACTCAATTTCTTTCTTCCATTGAACACGAGAAGATATTTTGAAGAATATGGTTAAAGGGATATTTCACTGCTGGAAAGATGAATGTGTATTTAAATTGGGCCATTTATGTAGTAGAACTGTGAAATTCGCTGCCCTATGAGGCCACTCCCAAGCCACGCCTACCGGTTACATCACTTGCCCACTGCGGCACCACCCCCAACGTTGTTTTTATTTTTATAGTAATAAAATAATTTAGTTCAGTTAGAGAACAGACACTACAATTAAAAACTGAACATGTCTGCTCAATACAGTCGCAGCACAGACCAGCAGCAGGATTCAGATTTCATTCATCACGAGAGTGAGGAGCTGAATGACATGATCGCAGAAGATTTCGTTTCAAAGCAAAAAGTAAAAGCGCCTATTTAAGTGAGTTTGTCATTGTACCGTTTTGTTGTTGTGTTTTTCATTAAGAATAATAGGCTAATGAACCCACAATTCAAGCAATCCGCCACCAAATTGCCACTAATTCTAAAGCGAAACTAAAATGAGCACGGCCACACAGGCATTCATTCACGGCCGCACAGTCATTCACCGTGCGTATCCAGTCTGGTGTGTTTTCAGTTAATACCTATGGAAGCTTAACTTTCATAGGAATTCATTGAAAACACTTGCTTTGCTCCGCACCACTCCGTTATGTCGGATGTGCGCATTTTACATTCTGTGAGTGAGATCCCACCCCCTATGGGCGGGTTGAAAACATGGCTCCTACTACTGGCTGTAGTCTCTACCCTCTCTAGTCTCTAGGCAAACTATCCTTTAACTGTTAGTGTAAATGCAATTAAGAAAAGTAACATTTAAATGATCCTTTAATTTAACATGTTAAACATATCTAATCATTTCTGTAATACATTTTAATTTTAAAACTTATAAAATGTTAAAATATATGTTTAAATTATATGATAAAACTAGTGTAGGTAATAGAAAATGTAAATTATATTATTGAATTGAATTAGCATTTTTCTCCAAACGTTGCACATGGTATGGAAAATATAAATTTAAATACAGAAATACCTTGGGCCATATCATACACCCGGCACAATGCGGCACCTGGTGCGACACAAAGGTTTTTTGCTAATTTCAGCTCAATGCAGTTATCACTTTCACATCCAGCACCCACGTTGTTTAAATAGCAAATGCACTTGCGTCCATCTGTTCACCCATGGCCGTGCTGGTCTAAAAACAAGGTGTGTTCAGGTGCATTGTTGGTGCGTTGCTATTTTGAGGCAACTGAAAACGACTGAACTATTACTATCTGCTATGGCGCCAGCGCAACTGGCTTTTAAAGGGAATGGGAGACGAGATTCTGATTGGTTTATTGTACATTATGCCCAAAACATACCCATGACTCATTAAGAGAACAGGGACAACCCTTTTAGACCATGCGCCGGGCGTGGCGACCATTTTTCTCGTTGTTAAACATAAGTGAAAAAGTCGATTTGGACACACTCTAAGTGCACCTGCACCATGCGCTTCAGACCATGCGCTTAGATCGTTAAAATATGATCCCTTGTCATTTTACATATTGCACTGCAATTTTGCATATTACATTTCAAATTGAATATCACTACCCATAAGCTTCCATAGGATGGTGTAAAGTTTAAGAATAAGAACATTTTGGGGGGAAAATGGAGACAAGAGATGTGGAAAATAAGGCCATGCTTCTCTGAATAAGATACATAATTTTGCATGTGAGTTTGTTGAGAGCAGTATACAGTATTCAAAATCTGTTCATCACAGCAGAGTTTCCAGCTGGGAGAAACAGTGTCTCTGGGGAAGAAGCATCACAGAAAAAAGTTGGGAAGAAACATTACAGAAAAATAGCTGATGGGTGAAGACACAGAGGAAATGTCAAGAAAGATGTCAAGGAGATGCTGCACTGCTGGAGTTTTACAGAGGGGCTCTTCTATTTTACTGCCAGAAGGTCACAGACTGCATGAATGAAACAAGCATCTGCATGGAAAATGATTTGTGGATATTTAGCTACTTCCAGTACACATTTGTTTTTGAAAGTATTTTATGTTTACCAAGGATGCATTTATTTAATCAAAAACACAGTAAAACAGCAACATATTACATTTTAATATAACTTTATTCCATTCGAATATTTAAATGTAATTCATTCCTGTGATCAAAGCTGAATTTTCAGCATCATTACTCCAGTCTTCAGTGTCACATGATCCTTCAGAAATCATTCTAATATGAATGATTAAATGCATAAACTTGCAAAATGATAAAATGTCCAGTTTAATATATATATATATATATATATATATATATATATATATATATATATATATATATATATATATATATATATATATATATATATATTATCAGAGAATATCAGAGAACATTCATGTTAGAGAGGTGTCTCGTGCAATGCTTCAGCTACACATAACCAGACAGTGAGGTAAAAGGTTATGTGTTATTACACCATATCTCTATTTAATCAGTACAGGGAAAAGCAATCACATTCATTGAATGCTGTATCTGAAGCCGGGGATCAGTCCTGCTTGCTGAAAGCATGTAGGATTTGGCACTCCGACCCATTTCTCAGAGACTGATCCACAATCTGTTGTGTGCCGATTTTTGATCCCCACACAGGCAACGCAACAACAAATGACAAACATGGACACCAGCAGCCAAGGACATCCAAGAGCCCCAATGTGCAATTTGGCATTAGGGAGCCCTATTGTACCTTATATTCCCATCTTCATATGGACTATCAGTTCAGAACTGAATATCTGAATCAGAATCTGAATATATTTCAAAAATGTATTTTCTCAATCAGAGCAGTGTTTATCTGCCACAAAGACAATGAAGAGCTACTTGATTACTTTATACTTTAATATAGCCAATAAATCTATAGCAAATTCAAAAATAAAACTAAAAACAATCTACTTTATATACTGAGATGAAAACAGCGATGAACAGAACTATTTCAAGATGCCTCAAAAGAAAACAAAAAACAAAACGTGCTTATTGAACTGTGCGAACGATGCAGTTTGCTAAAATGATTCACACTTCCCTCAGCGGAATCACTTTTTGAACAGTCTGAAGGAGCCGATTCACTCAAACGAATCACACTTCCCTCAGGTGAATCGCTTTTTGAACAGTCAGAAGGAGCCGATTCATTAAAATAAATCATACTTTCCTTGGGTAAATTGCTTTTTGAACAGTCTGAAGGAGCCTATTCACTCAAATAAACCACACTTCCCACAGGTGAATCACTTTTTAAACAGTCTGAAGGAACCGATTCATTAAAATGAATCACACTTCCCACAGGTGAATCACTTTTTAAACAGTCTGAAGGAACCGATTCATTAAAATGAATCACACATGAACATTTCCCATAGGTGAAAGCTTTCTGAACCGTTCAAACAAACTAAAATAAATCACACAATATGTTTCTGCACACAGAGATGCAAACGGAGGAAAATAGATACTCACAACTCTCTTTTCACCCTTATAACAAGTGCAGGACCATGTTTCACCTATTGAAGTGTCTTGTGGAATACTGTTGGTTATCATTTAAAAGCAAATAGGCTATTCTGGGTATGAATAAATCTGTTTTGATAAAAAAAAAAAAAAAAAAAAAAAAAAAAAAAAGAAGATATTTATGTGCAAGCTCATGCTAAAGCAAATTCAACACAACACGAGTCAAGAACTACTCTGAAATGTCTTATTTATGAGTATTGCAAATATGGACATATAAATATTCCAGCTGTGTCAGTATGCAGACTGATTCTTCATACCCAAATGGTGTGTGTCTAGTCTGCCAGAGTTTATGCCCTTTAAATGGTTCATTAAAAATGCATTGTCTTCCTCAGAGAGCTAGTAAGATTTCTGTAAAGAGTTTTTAGGATTTAGGCTTTAGGATGACTGACCGGTCGTCCGACAGCTGCTTCTCTCTGTTTTATTTTGTTATTTAATTTTACTCTTTGAGGTAAGGAATACCAGCACAATTTTTTTATAAAGGCTAAAAGCTAATAGCTAATATAGTATAGCTTATTGTTCACTCAAACACAAAGCTATGAGTTTAGAAGACTGTGAATGGCAAAACTGAAATCTTTGTGTTAACTATTCCTTTAATGACACAAAAAGTTTGATGAAAAATGTCTCATAGTTTATTGCAACCCTCCCACATGTTCCTATTTCCTCGGCTAATTATTTAAAATCAATGATGATTAGGCTACTCACTGAAATTGTGTTCATAAACAGCCTCTTCCTTAATTGCAGACAGACATGATGTAATTTCAATCGATTTACTGCTTCTGGAATTAATGTAGACTATTAACATATCTCAGGCGTTAACATAAACCTATAAGAGATTTTCTATGAAAACATCATTCGTAGACCCTATCGTGATTCGGAAACATAGGCTACTCATGCATAGGTAAAAATGCACAGGACAAATGTGCATTACAAATTTTATGCTGGTAAAATCATGATTATGTATGTCTGTGTCGACAACATGGCAAATGCTGATTACATTAATAGTTCTACACAATTCTCTATATTTCCACAATACAAACAATAACATTTTCCAGCTGATTACATAATGGCTTGAGCCTCTGGATAATAATGGTCAAATTCTGTTCTGTCGTCTGTACGGTTTGAATTTAATGAGATCAGTCGTCCCAGAGTTTAATTAGGCCAGACAGAAACAGCTGCAGGAGGTTGAGCTCACGGCAGCCTCTGGAAACGCAACCCTCCGCCAGGCCTCAACGCCGCTGTTTAAAAATATCTGACACCCACGCTACCTGACAGTCCCGTCAATAACTGCCATTTATCATCCATATCTGCCTGCTTTCATTTAATTACTGCAATGAATCTAATGCAGTCTCGGACCTCCATCCATTTACTGTGAGTTTCTCCACAGCTTCGATTTATGTTTAAGGGGTTGGTTCTGAAAGCATCCTGCAGGTTAAAGATAATTTCTTCTGGTAGAGCAGGGGCCTACAGTGCCAAGGTCAAGAGCTCAATTCCCAACACAAATCTTGATAAAAATATATAAATTGAACTGCCAGTGTAACGGAGGCCAGCTAGTAGTTGCTGTGCGAGTAAACCTCACTCCTCTGATCTCAAGAGACGTTCTAGCAACTGACGCTAGAGACTGCAGCCTGCCAAATGCATGTAAATGTTAATCTGGATAAACATATCTCTTAATCTAATATGATCATGGTTGACTTGACACATAGCCACAGGTGCTATTATAAAAATCTCTAAAGCATTGTTAAATAAAATTAATAAAATGAATATATTTTTTATATAGATTTTTATTTTTTATTTTTGTCATTTAAAAATATCAATTAAAGGCCTGGTTTCACAGACAGGGTTTAGATTAAGCCAGGATTAGTCCTTAGTTCAATTAGGACATCTAAGTAGCTTTTATAAAATAAAATAAAAACATTATTGGTGTGCATCTTGAGACAAAACAATGGCAGTGGCATATTTAAGATATGTCACGGCAAGTTTCTTTCAGTTAAAATGGCTCAAACATGCAGTTTTTCTGTCTCACACTTTTAAGGGCACCTATTATGCAAAATTCACTTTTTCACATTTGAACATAAATGTGTTGGCAGTATATACACAACCACCCTATAATATATTTTAATCCCCATAAATCATAAGCAGTGTCTCAGAAAAAGCCATTTGCAGTTTCTACAATGTGACGTCACATTGCGCAGGCCCCGCCCACGACTGCTAACGGACTCTGCCTTATTAGCATAGACCCTGCCCTCAGTGAGCAGTACACAGTCCGCCATGTTTATCTCCTCGCCAGAGCATTTAACAACAGCATTCAAGTAAGAAATGTGCTCTTAATAAAGCTACTAAAGTTATTCAGTCAAGAGCAGTGAGTGATTTTCTGTTTTTCTTTTGTTGTTTGATTCATATTAACAGCATGTTTAGCAGTAGGTAATGTTTATTACGCTGCTTTCACTTTATTATTCAGATCTAATATGCACATGTGATTTTTTTACTTGCTGTTTACTTTCACAGACATAACCAACTGTGTGTAACTTATGTGAACTTTGTGTGTTTTTGACATACCCATGTGTGTATTTGACAGTTTAAGCGCAATAAGTTTAATACTCACAGGATGCGCCATCTGACATGCAGCTTTCTGTGCGCGTGCTTCGGATGTGTGCTCTCAGAAAACCATATCTTAGAAGTTTAGACTTTTATGACTTAACGCATAACACATGTAGATAATAAACTTTCCTGATGATGAAGTCACTGCAATGTCACGTGAGTGTGACCGCGATAGAGATGATAATCAAAACCAAACAGATGTTTTAGTTTTTGGCAGAGTATCCAAGGCACAAGCTGTAAAGGCACAGCCCTCTTCTAGAAAGCTGGGTGTGGAGCAGTAGCTCATTTGCATTTAAAGATAAATGGTTTAATTTACAACATGGTATAATAAATTATCTGTGGTGTATTTTGAGCTGAAACCTCATATTCTTGGGACACCTGAGACTTATATTACATCTTGTAAAAAGGGCCATAATAGGTTTTACATTTTTATTTTATTTTATTTTTTTAAAGGTGCACTGTGTAAATTTTAGCAGCATCTAGCGGTGAGGTTGTGAATTGCAATCGCCCACCGCTCACTCCTCCCTTTCGAAGCACATAGAGAAGCTACGGTGGCCGACACAGGACAAAGATGTCGTCGTCTGAGACAGCAGAGAGTAGCTAGCGCTCTGTAGAGCAGTTTGTCCGTTTAGGGCTACTGTAGAAACATGGCGGTGCAAAATGGCGACTTCACTGTAAGGGGACCTTGAAGTGTATGAAGATAGAAATTGCTCATTCTAAGGTAATAAAAACATAACAGTTAATTATGTAAGGTCTTTATACACCATAGTTATGTATATTATATTGGATTTCTGTCAATATACCCTCATAAATGCTACACACTGCACCTTTAAGTGACAAAGTGGTAGTTGCGTGGACTGCCAATGGAGGGACAGAAATATGAAACTCAGATTTCATTTAAAAAATCTTCATTTGTGTTTCGAAGATGAACGAATGTCTTTTACGGGTTTGGAACGGCTAACTAAACCCTTTAAGGGATATTTCATTATTATTATTTTTTAAATGAACTATACAGGTATGTCAGACATTGAACATTAGAGTCACTTCCATTTTAGCACCTAGTGTATCTAGTGGCATACAGTTTGTCTGTAAAATAACTGACAAACTCAACAGGAAAACATCTTTTTATTGGTTTTATTAAAGGGGTCATGGACTGCATTGTTTTGTAATGGTTTCCTGGGGTGTTAGTATGGTTTTTACATAAAACATTGTCATAATTTAGAAATAAAAGGCATTTTTCCTACCCTGATTTTAGCCCTTTTTGAAGGGGCATGTCTGCTGTGAGACTTCAGTGTAAACGCCCACTGCTGTGATTGGATAACATCTTTGCATCTGAAATTAGTATTACATGTGGAACTCTCTCAAAAACCTTTAGCACGTTTTTACTATTACAGCTCTCAAGGTTAACTAATTGTGAAAAGTGCTGATTATAGCAGTATATTTAGATATGAAAGGTTGCAGTGATGGCATTGTAGTCACTGATAAACTTGCGCTGTTTGATTGACAACTCCAGCGATTGTAAAGGTAACATCCTTTGATTGCTTTCTATATGATTTAAGAGTATAAATAACAGATTATTTTCATCCTACTAAGAGACACAATGTGAAGTTGAGCCTTTAGTCACTGGTTTGATTTACTGACACATAGACAAAGAACATCTCACTGGTCACAGATCAGGCAATAGAATTAACACGGTTACTTACATGTTGTCGCATTACTGTCGAGTCCATATTGTAAAAGTCTGATTGCAAAGCCTGTGCCGAAATTGCAACTGATTTACCAAAGAATCTACAGTGAAATGTACCGAATACAAATAAATAATGCTCAACTGAGACATTCACATTGTTGAAAATAAATACTTGCATTAGAATCCTTTGGAAGGTAACGCTATTTTTAGTCAAGTGATCCTGTATCTCTTCTCTCCTCGTCATCTCACTAACTCGCCAGTGGGCGGGGCCAAAGTTGCAATGATGAAGTAGGTGTTGATCTTCCTCTGCAGAGGCGGTCTTTCACCTATCTAGGCACATTCCACAATGAGTCGTTCTCAATAAAAGCTGTTTTTGGACTAACAAGGAAGTTTTCAGTTCTGAAACTTACAGGATATTCTTGTAGTATGATGAACTCTTATATGTCAAAAGCTCAAGGAAAATTTGATTTCTCAGCTCATGACCCCATATTGTTTTTACTTTTGTACCCTAAATATAGAATGACTCATGCATAATTGCCTTTAAAATCATATGTGCTCCCTCAGTTTGAACGGGCATGACACTTCTGGCATTACTGTCTTTGACTGTAGCAAAGACATGTTTAAACAGATCATGATTGATTTGAACAGATGAAAAAAAATCACGTTCTGCTGTGTTTGGCGTTAGTAGTATCTTTCATAGATTGCTGTGAATGACAGACAGAGAGCCATGCTTGCGATCACATGACAGTACACCTGCTGTCTGAGGCACAGCGTGAAGTCTTACATTTCCTGGCACTTGATGTCGTTGTTGTTTTATTTTCCTCAGAGTTCCTGCAGAGAAGAGGCTTGGACATTTACATTTGTTCAGTTTAGCATGGCCTACCTCGTCTAAAAAGGAACCGACACAAACTGAGGTTGCTCACAGGCTTCAGAGTCTGTTCAATATGGATGCTGGACTCTGACGTAAACCTGCAGTGAGAGCAAGGATGCATAAAATCATAATTTACATACATTACATCTGCGACAGAAACATTGCCCTTAGAATGACTACCAGCACTGTATACATAATTAAACTCTGAACTGGACCTATACAGGACCTGAAAAGGGTCAGTATCCTGTGGCGTATGTTAAATTCACTCACTCTCATGTATAACCGTGCAGTGCTGACCTTTATAATGACCTTTGTTTTTGCTGTCACACTAAATATTCTCTTATAGTGCAGCTCTGCCTCAAATGATCTTGTGTGTCCTTCTGCTAGTGTGACATAAAATGTGGTTTAAGATGGTTATTGTGTAATTGATCAACTGACAGTCAGACACTGTAATGTCACACAGCACCTCTTACAGGACAGATGTTACATTGCAAGACCTTTCGTATTAAAGTGATGCATCCCAGAACCTTTGGATTCATCTCAGGCTTAAGCAAGATGGAAAGGCATCTATTTGTAATCTTTTATATTTGCTATTTCCTTTTGTGTGTATTTTATTTTTGCATGTGTCTCAAACTTTAATGATATGCTACAAAAGAAAATGTGAACTTTACTATTTGTCTGTAAACCAGCCTGTGTAAATGATTGTCAATTACAAACAGTGTTATAGAAAACATGGACATCAATTTTATACATTTATTTGTTGCTAAATTTTATGCGTGCATTTATTCATTTTAAGTCAAAAAGGTAAACAAATAGGATGCATTTAATTTTATTTTTAAACAAAAAAGCTTGTTGGAAAAATATTGGGGAAATATATATATGGAGGATATACTACAAATATTTGTATTGTATGAATATTGTTATAGAATATTCAATGCATTTTAAATGATTTATTTTGACATTCCTCATTTGTGAATCAAGCATCTGCTAAATTAATACATGTAGCTACATTTAATTAAAAATAAAATAAACATTAAAATAAACTATTTCTTCTTTTCCATAATGATACTGATTTTCATTTTTGTGTCTAACCAATAAGCAACCCAGTTTTATTTCTACATTTTGACAAATCAGTAACAACCTAATTAAAAACGCTCAGTGTATAATAATATGATTATACTTAAAAACATGTAATATAGTAGTTTAGTACCGAAATGAATAGCATACATTAGGCCTACATATATTTTCTTAAACTGAAATCTTCTCATCGCCTAATAAGCTTTAACGAAACGCGTTTGGCTCCTCATGGGTCCCCGTCAATGCGGAAGTATCTACATGCTGTATTTGACGCTCGTTCATACAAATATAATATCATCTGTTATCTTTCATATGAGGGAAAAACAATCTAACTATGTTGCGCAGAAAGACAAACGGACGAGAAGATGCGGACAGTGTCAAACCTGATAGAAAGAAGGTGATGAAACACAATGAACTCTGTAACTCATGGGCTGAATGTATGTTTACTGTAGTAACTTACCAAAGGGTTTTTTTTTTTTTTTTCTCGGACATGGTGCCATGGTAACGCTATGTTTCTGTACTTTGGTATTACCATGGTATATTTCGAAGTACCCTGTGAATACTATCTCAATGGTGTAAATCAAAGAATCATGGTATTACTATTTGATACCCTCTCATTACCACCCCCTTTTTTTGTGGTAAATTCACTGCTCTGTATGATTTTCATATTTAATTCTTAATAATAATACTAATAATAATAAGCAACAAATAATAATACATAATAAAAATAATGAAGAAATTAAAAGGTAATTAGAAACTGGTTGCATGTTTGCAAAATGAAATTAAATGAATGTTGTAGATTTTAAAACTGATAGAAGGGTGATCAGATGATGCAGAAAATCTCAAAATGGTCAATTTATTAGTATTAACATCATAAACTGCATTTGGAAGTAGTTTTAGACACTTGATGTCATGTGAACTGCCTACCCACAGACATCAGAGAACTCCGGTGTTCCTGATGTGGCTGTCTCTCAGAGGAGCTGCTGGGCTGTTGTATCCTTCTGGATGAAGGTTCTGCTCTTCATTATCTTCACTCCAGCTTTCCTGAACTACGCCTCACTGCAGAGAGAGGGACAGGCGCTGTCACCCACAGGTGAGACCTCATCATCTCTTCAGGAAGACATTAGGATCATGTCGTAACTTAAGTTTTCAGCTTAAGTTTGTTTGCAGGTGCCCAGCTGATTGATATCGGACTCGGCCAAAGTATCCATATGTTGTGCAAAGGATATGGAAGACCAGTTGGTAAGTTAAATTATTAATAGTTCATCCAAAAATGAAAGATTGTATCTTTATTGTCAGTTGTGCACAGTAAAAGGGATGTTTCATTTGTGTTTCAGTTGTTCTTGATGCTCCAGCAGGAATGTCTTCGGATATTTGGTACCATATGCAAGAAAGTCTTTCATTATCAACAAAGGTCAGTTTAAACAAACTGCCAGCATGAGAACTGGACATTTGAAAACGTACAATTAAAAATAAATCTTAAAATAAAAATTCATGTTCATTTATGAATGTTTTTTTAAAGGGTTAGTTTAATTTAATTTCTGTCATTAATTACTCACCCTCATGCCGTTCCAAATCTGTAAGACCTTCGTTCATCTTCGAAACACAAATTAAGATATTAAGACATCTAAAATGTCACATAAAAAATATTCTCGTCGCTTCATAACATTAAGGTTGAACCACTGGAGTCTTTTAGTGACTATTTTAATGATCTCTACACTACCTTTCTGGGCCTTGAAAGGGGTTGTTGTGTTGCTGTCTATGTGGGGTCAGAGAGCTCTCGGGTTTCATCAGAAATATCTTAATTTGTGTTCCGAAGATGAACAAAGTTCTTACGAGTTTGGAACAACATGAGGGTGAGTAATTAATGACAGAATTTTAATTTTTGGGTGAACTATCCCTTTAATAACATAGTGTCTTAAGATCAATTATTTAGAAATTTCAATTGATTTCAGTTTCAATTATTGTACAGATTTTACTTTTTAACCTTTCTTTCAAAAGGTACACGTATGGCCAGTTTCACAGACAAGGTTTAAGTTAGACTAAAATACATGTTTGAGCTGTTTTAACTGAAAGCAACTTAAAGCATCTTAAAATATGTTGGTGCCATTGTTTTGTCTCAAGATGCACAACAGTAATTTTTTTTCTAAGGTACGTTTATAAAAGCTACTTAAGGCCTGGTTTCACAGACAGGGTTTAGATTAAGCCAGGATTAGGCCTTAGTTCAATTAGGACATCCAAGTAGCTTGGATAAAAAAAAAACATTACAGGTGTGCATCTTGAAACAGCAATGGCACTGACATATGTTAAGATATACCAGTGCAAGTTGCTTTCAGTTAAAACGGCTTAAACATGCATTTTAGTCCAGGACTAGGCTCAAACCTTGTCTGTGAAAACGGAGGTAAATGTCCTAATTGAAATAAGGCCTAATCTTGGCTTAATCTAAGCCTTGTCTGTGAAACCAGGCCATAGTATCATAGCTAGTATTGGCTTATTTGGAGTAAACTGAACTATTCACTGAGGAAGTGAGATCTGCATTCATTCCATTATTCAGACATTGGGTCTCATTCACTAATAATTGCTTAGATTATTTAATATTTGTACACACTTATTACAGAAAAAGATTCTGCTTAATTTGCGACGCATGTGTACACATGAATTTGTTCTTCTAATATTAATGAATTGGAGCATGCCTGTCATTTTCACAAACACGCCGAAAAACTTCTTCATAAATGGCTTTTTGCAGAGAGTCGTTTACAATCTTTACCCAAAAGAGCTGCTTTGCTGACAAACGATAGGAGACATTTGCAAGTTTTGTTTCCTACAGTGGACTGCAAGTAAATACAGCCTAAAGCCCAAAGTATACTTCAGCTGTCCGCGTTCCGCGACGGTCCGCGCACTGTCCGTTAGGTGTAATTTTCATCATCAGGAGCATCTGTGGACGTCCACAGCCCAAATTTTGTGACCGTGTGGACAGTGCCCGTTGAACACCGCATGTGCAAGTGACTTTGAGCGCTTGAAACAATGTGCACTAGACAGTGTGTATGCGCTGAATGTGGCTTTCCGCGCTCACAGCCAAAGGCTTGTGTGCTCAATTGTGTGCGAGAACTATACCCTGGCCTTTAATATTTACACTAAATATTCACCTCACCCAGTGCTCTTTTTGGTTTTTGTCTTATAAAAACCACGATGCTTGCTGTGTTGACTATGACATTATTTTTGCCCAGTCTTGTTCTTGTCACATACTGCAATAATTCCCAAGCTCACAACTCCCATTTCAGTGATATTTGCATTTCCAAAACAAAAAACACTTGTAATTATAAATTCTGTTTAGAATGATCTAATGCAATCTCTTTCATCAACAAGATGATAAAAGAAAGCCTTTCACTTGTGTCATGTACAACATTAAATAAACAAGGCAGCACCAGAGATTTCATTGATTTGTGTCCAAAGTGACCATAAAGGCCATAAAGACATTATTGATTTTTCTTCATTTCCAGCAAAGCTACACGACTTCAGCTTTCAATGCATGTGCCCCTGTATTACTCTAGTAAGGTGAGGCAGTGAGGTGGTGAAGCATTTCTGTGACATGCTGTCAGACATTGATTTCTCATCTCAAATCTCCAGTTGTGAAGTGCTGGAGATTCCTGTCGATGGCCTACATTACAAACATTTGCAATGATTGATGATAAAGATAAACTGATGGTTTTAATGGTGAAATTATGTGACTTTGTAAATTTTGCAGTGATTTTAATGCATACTTTATTTGTACATTAAGTTTCCTAAAGAATTTGTCAGTGATATTTTTTTAGTGACAGTTGAGGTTTCTCCTGCTCTCATTTTTATGATACTTGGTGATCTGTGATCTGTTGTTTCTCAGGTGTGCACCTATGACCGAGCCGGTCTTGGTTTTAGCCGAAGAACCCTGCAGAATGAAACTACAGGCACAGAGAAAGTCTGGGGAATATCAACCACTGGAAGGTATGAAAGTGTCTTGGTCTGAAATGTCCACTGCATTGTTTTCAAATAACTTGAAATTGAAATTTGATGAGATGAATTATAGCATTCTGGGAAATAATGTGTTCCTCCGCCATGGTTCATAATATTAAAGTTGACCTCCTGACACAATTCAAGAAATTGACATCACTATAAATAAAATGTCTATTCTGTAACAGTGGTCAAATATTGCACTTACACTTTTCTAATTCTATATATATTACCGTTCAAATGTTTGGGGATCTCTTAAGATCATCAGCTGTCATGTACAGTCATGTGAAAATGTTAAACACCCTATTGAATTCCATGGTTTTCTGTATTAGGACATAATAAAAAAATAATCTAGTGATTGGCAGGTCTTAAATTTGAAAATAAAACCTCAGATGAACAACACATGACATATCACACTGTGTCATTATTTATTTAGCAAATTTAAAGTAACTTGAAGTAATAATTTTCTGCATGGTTTATCAGTCTCTCACATCATTCTGGAGGAATTCTGGTCCACTCTTTAAAACATTGCTTCAGTTTGTTGAGGTTTTTGGGCACAGCTCATGTCACAGCAGGTCTGGCTTTTGACTGGGCCATTGCAACACCTTCATTCTTTTCTTTTTCAGCCATTCTGTTGTAGATTTGCTGCTGATCTTTGGATCATTGTCCGGTTGCATGACCCAATTTTGTCCAAGCTTTAGCTGTTGGACAGATGGTCTCACATTTGACTCTAGGATACTTTGGTTTACAGAGGAGTTCATGATCGACTCAATGACTGTGAGGTGCACAGGTCCTGTGGCTACAGAATAAGCCTAAAATCATCAGCTCTCCACCAGCATGCTTGACTTTTTGAATGAGGTGTTTGTGCTGATATGCTCTTTTGGTTTTCACCAAACTTGGCACTGTGCATTATGGCCAAACATCTCCACTTTGGTCTCGTCTGTCCAAAGGACATTGTTCTAGAAGTCTTATGGTTTGTTCAGATGTAACTTTTCAAACCTAAGCCGTGCTGCCATGTTTTTTTTTTTTAGAGAGAAGTGGCTTTCTCCTGGCAACCCTTCTAAACATGCCAAACTACACCCATCTTTTTCTAAATGTACTGTCATGAACTTTAACATTTAACATGCTAACTGAGGCCTGTAGAGTGTGAGGTGTAGATCTTGGGTTGTCTGCAATTTTTCTGAGCATTACACAGTCTGATCTCAGGGTGAATTTGCTGGAACGTCTACTCATGGGAAGATTGGTGTCTGTTTTGAATGTCTTCCACTTGTGAATAATCTTCCTCACTGTAGAATGATGGACTTCAAATTGTTTGGAAATGGATTGTAACCCTTCGCAGAATGACGGCAGCAACAATTGCTTCTCTAAGATCATTGATGATGTCTTTCCTCCTTGGCGTTGTGTTAACACACACACCTGAATGCTCCAGACCAGCAAACTGCCAAAACTTCTGCTTTTATAGAGGCGATCACACTTGGTGGTGATCAGGTAATCAAAGGCATTTGATTAGCAGTGCCTGACCATTACTCTTAATTCCTATGTTAACAGTAAGGGTGTCCAAACTTTGTCACCCATGGCTTTTCCATCTTGACTTTATTTTTAACACGTTGTGATGTCATGTGTTGTTGTTCATCTGAGGTTTTGTTTTCCAAATTAAGACCTGCCAAGGACCAGATGATTTTTTTATTATGTCCTGATACAGAAAACCATGGAATTCAATAGGGTGTCCTAACATTTTTGGACTGTATTTGATCAAAAATACAGTAAAATATTGTGGAATATTATTATAACTTAAAATAACTTTTCTATTTTGCTACATTTTAAAATGTCATTTATTCTTGTGATGTCAAAGCTGAATTTTCAGCATCATTACTCCAGTCTTCAGTGTCACATGATCCATATGAATCATTCTAATATGATGATTTGCTGCTCCAGAAACATTTCTTATTATCAGTGATGAAAACAGTTGTGCTGAAAAGAACAGCATTTATTTGAAGTATAAATCGTTTGTAACATTTTAAATGTCTTTACTGTCACTTGTATTCAGCAATGATGCATTAAATAGTTCAACAGTATACATTTCCTTCAACAACAACAACAACAACAACAAAAATCGATCAGTAGTGTACTTATCCACAATACATACATATTGTATGGATATATTGTGCAGTAAATCTGAAAGCAAAGAAACAGCCCTGCTACACATGAACAGTTTTAATCCACAAGCGGATATCTGTGCGTCTTATGTCCTTGACAATGACCTGCTCTACTATTCAATCAACGCTGTAGGAGAGAGATGTCTTTGTTGTTGTCCTCTGGCAACAAGACGTCCTGACTTTAAGGTTTTTCATCCTACATCTGAAATCACTCTTATCGTGTTGCTTGTTGACATTGTAACGTAACATTTCTTCATGCATTAAAGGGATGTGTGGAGATAGGACAGGGGAGTTGGTTATCAGTGGTCTTTTTTTCTCTCCTCTGTCTGGCCTCTAGAAGCAGGCGGACAGCAAGCTTCAAGGAGAGATATCAATTTTACTAAAGTTCAATAAGCGGGGAGCAAAATACTTTCATGACCGTCCCTTTTGTTCTTTATTTTAACCTTTTTTTAAACCTTGTAATTTGGAACCTGATTTGAATTGATGTTGAAGGAAAGCCAATAGTAAATACTAAGTTTCCTTTTGAGAAGGACATTTGCTGTTTTTTTGATTTATTGATTATGCATTCTACCATATTAAACATTTTTATAATGAATAAACTTAATTTGAACTTAAAGGGATAGTTCACCCAAAAATGTATTCTGTCATTAATTACTCACCCTCATGTCTTTCCAAACCCATAAGACTTTGGTTCATCTTCAGAACACAAATGAAGATCTTTTTGAAGAAATCTGAGAGCTTTCTGTCCTTCCATTGCCAGCTATGCAACTGATAATGTGATGCTTCAAAAAGCTTAAGAGATCGTAAAACTAATCTATATGAATTGAGCGGTTTAGTCCAAATTTTCTGAAGAGACTTGGTCGCTTTATATGATGAACAGATTGAATTTATGCTTTTATTAACATATAAACATTGATCAGCAAACATAAACAGAAGCTCAACCGAACCTGCTTGATGAGCAAGAATAAACCTCATTGGTTCTTGCGGAAACTTAAGCGTGATGCGGAACCCATGACAATGAACCTCATTGGTTCTTGCGGAAGCTTAAGCGTGATGCGGAACCCATGACAATGAACCTCATTGGTTCTTGCGGAAGCTTAAGCGTGATGCGGAACCCATGACAATGAACCTCATTGGTTCTTGCGGAAGCTTAAGCGTGTTGCGTAACCCACGACAATGAACCTCATTGGTTCTCGCACATCAAGCGAACATGCTTGAGCTTCCGTTTACCACAACTGATGTGTGAGTTCATGAATGTTTATATGTGAATAAAAGCCTAAATTCAATCTGTTTATCATATAAATCAATCGTGTCTCTTCAGAATTTTTTTTTATTAAACCGCTCAATTCATATGGGTTAGTTTGACGATCTCTTTGTGAAACGTGTACTTGATGATTAGATGTAGCTCAAAACAAACATGAAAATAAATTTGCGATCATTTGATTAAAAACAATCTTTGCATAAATACAATGGCGTAAAAAAACAGCAATAATAACTAATAAATAAAATAAACAATAAATGCTATTGTTATATTGTTATAATAAATAAATATAACAATAATAATAATTATTATTTTACATAATAAAATTTGTATAATTGTTATAATTAGAATTGCTATAATTAGAATAAATAATGATACTGATAATAATAATAATGATAATAATAATAATAATAATAGTAATATTTGTTATTATTATTAATACTACTACTATTATCACTATTCCTAAAACATAAATAAAACAAATATTAGATCTGTATATGTTATCCGACAAAATGGCAGTCTGAAAAAGCAATGTCGCGCTCTAGTTTTTCTTGACCAATTTCTTGCCCCTCCTCACACATCCCAAAGTCATACGGCAGTAAGTCACTCAGCGCTCACTGAATCTTCATGGCCTTTTAGTTAATGAGGATGTCAGAAATAAAACCCATTAGTGTCTCATGGTACACAGTGCTTATTAGTTTAGTGTGTCAGCCTCTGGTTTGAGGTCAGTTTGTCCTTCATGTAACATCACTGACCGCTTTAAAATCTGAGTGGGAGTCTGGGACAGTGGGTGTCCCATCTGGAGGTGAACGGACATGTGTGTCATAATACGTCCCAGTGATTAATGAACTGTCAGATGAGTCATGTCTAGACTTCACTCGCACAAACTGGGCTCATTCCTGACCTGTGTATCTCCTCTTCTATCCTTCAGGATGGTGGATGACCTTCATCGATTGGTCAAGGCTGCGGATATAGCCACACCCTTCATTCTGATTGGCTCTGAGCTGGGCACACTCAATGGCAGGTTCTACAGCCACATCCATGACACGTAAGTCGCGTCGTTCTGCATGGAAACAATCAGGAAGTTTGTTACCACCACAGAATGCATGTTCGGTATGTGCAATACATTGGTGAACTGTATTGAATAGGCCTAACAGGGATTTTCTTCCAGGCGTTTATACCTACTAGGGGTGTGACGAGACACTTAGCTCACAAGACGAGACAAGAGATGAGATATTGTTGACGTGAACGAGATGAGACAAGACAAGATTTTTACATTAGTATTTTTAAGAAATCCTTGATGAAATACATGACTAAAAATAGTCTGCAGGTGCATTTTGAAATGTTTTAACTAATCAACTTGTAATGAATGTCATTTCAGGTCTACTTTCTAAATATTTGTTACATTTATATAGCACTTTTCAAGGCACTCAGAGCACTTTACATGGAAGGGGGGAATCTCCTCAACCACCATCAATGTGCAGCATCCACCTGGATGATGCGACGGCAGCCATATTGCGCCAGAACACCCACCACACACCAACTGATTAGTGGAGAGGAGACAGAGTGATGAAGCCAATCAGTGTATGGTGATGATTAGGAGGCCATGATGGACAGGGGCCAATGGGCAAATTTGGCCAGGATGCCGGGGTTACACCCTACTCTTTTTCTGAAGGACATCCTGGGATTTTTAATGACCACAGAGAGTCAGGACCTCGGTTTAATGTCTCATCCGAAGGACAGTGCTTGTTACAGTATAGTGTCTCCATCACTATACTGGGGTGTTAGGACCCACACAGACCACAGGGTGAGCACCTCCTGCTGGCCTCACTAACACCTCTTCTAGCAGCAACCTGGTTTTCGCAGTTGGTCTCCCATCCAGGTACCGACCAGGCTCAGCCCTGCTTAGCTTCAGTGGGAAACCAGTCTTGGGCTACAGGGTGATATGGCTTCTGGCCATATCATATGATATGCATATGATAATATGAATTATCATATGCAGTAAAAGATGACAATACTCAAGCACTGTAAAAGGTTTTGCCACAAACTCAACTGACTGGCTTATTTCCTGTATGATTGTCTCTTCAGACATTAGAACTGCAAATGATTTATGAGCTTCTATAACTTTTGACCTCCTAACTGAACTTAATAGATATTAAGTTCAAATAATAAGTGCAACCATAATCAAAGTACTATCTCAATATTTAAAGTGCAAATAGAGACCTAATATTTCAAGCATGATACAGAGCTAAGAGATGTTTACAACTACACAGCTCAGCCTAAGATAGCTTTCATACTGGGAGTGGGAGATATTTGCATGCCTCATGGAGCCACTTTCAAACAGCGGTAACTTATTGAAACCGCGTTGTAATGTGTGCGCTGGTTTACTTTCACTTTTCTTGTACTCTGTGAATTGGGAGCGGTGGTGCTGAACACGCATTTTAAAAGATAAGGCATTTGTCTGACACTTCTGTTGCACCACAAATCCTCCGCCACGGTCCTGTCAGTCTTCTCGTCACGTGACCAGTGGCAGTGCTGCGCACTATGGTCGACTCAAAAAGCTTGTGTTGGATGAGCTGATGGAATTGAAGCGACCGTTATCCACTGGAATTCAATTGTTTTTATTTCTATAAAAAACAAAATGACAGTGGAGGCGTATTGTAAGTGTTGCCGTGGCATATTCTATCCTAACTTCACCCTCACACTCCGTCATGACAATATGACGCAAGACAGCTTTTCACCTCGACCAGAAATCTCGTCTCATTTTGATCTCATCACACCCCTAATACCTAGCATAATAATAAGATCCATTAGGGCATAATGGGATCGACCTTTCGTCACACTCACCCAACCCTCCATCTGACAGGTTTAACGTTTCATCTGCTCTGATGTGCAGCTTTAAGACCCATATATCCAACTGTGTCAGCCCTGTAGCGCCCAAGGACTGAAAATATTGTCCCTGCTGCGGCTCTGAGGCCATTCCTCTCACTCGATAGACACTGTTCATTTCTCCCTGGTTACAGGACGAGCTCGCTCGGTGTGTGTGCTGTGAGGTCTCATCTGAGCTCTTGAAACGTCTTCTGTGTGGTCTTTTCACTCTCTCTCTGTCTCTTCAGGCAAGTGTCTGACCTGGTGCTGATCGATCCTATCCCAGAGGATGTCTTTGAAGAGGAGAAGTGGCAGCAGTTCTGGTGAGTCATCAGCCGAGAGAGAGAGTGTGTGAGGCAGTTATACCAGCTATGTGAAGTGTCTTTTTTTTTTTTTTTTTTTTAGGATGTTACTCTACTAGTGGCACATAAATTACGCACTTTACCTTCAGCTTTCTTTTTTTTTTTTTTTTTAAGGGACAATAATTAATGGATCAAATCATACCTGTGTATTTAATTTGTATTAATTGATACACACAGAAATAATATATGATTTAATAGTCTAAAATGTATACTATCTGACAAATATTTGATATCTATATAATATTAATATTTCATAAAATCCAGATTTTAAAAAAATCATATATTTTTAAATGTCATGGTATTTCAGTTCAGTGTAGGGTTGTAAAATCAAATTTAATTGCATCTAACATAAGTCTGTGTTTACATAATATATGTGTGTGTGTATTATGTAAATGATCAGGCATAACATAATGACCACCTTCCTAATATTGTGTTGGTCCCCCTTTTGCTGCCAAAACAGCCCTGACCCTTCGAGTCATGGACTCCACTAGACCCCTGAAGGTGTGCTATGGTATCTGGCACCAAGATATTAGCAGCAGATCCTTTAAGTCCTGTAAGTTGCGAGGTGGGGCCTCCATGGATCGGACTTGTTTGTTCAGCACATCCCACAGATACTCGATTGGATTGAGAACTGGGGAATTTGGAGGCCAAGTCAACACCTTAAACTCGATGTTGTGCTCCTCAAATTCCTGAACCACTTTTGCTTTGTGGCAGGGCACATTATCCTGCTGAAAGAGGCCACATTGCCCAAAGCATCACACTGCTTCCGCCAGCTTGCTGCCTTCCCGTAGTGCATCCTGCTACCATGTGTTCCCCAGGTAAGCAACGCACACGCACCCGGCCATCCACGTGATGTAAAAGAAAACGTGATTCATCAGACCAGGCCACCTTCTTCCATTGCTCCCTGGTCCAGTTCTGAAGCTCACGTGCCGCTTTCAGCGGTGGACAGGGGTCAGCATGGGCACCCTGACTGGTCTGCGGCTGTGCAGCGCCATACACAACAAAGGGCCAGCCTTCGCTCCCCACATGCATCAATGAGCCTTGGCCGCCCATGACCCTGTCGCCGGTTCACCACTGTTCCTTCCTTGGAGCACTTTTGATCAATACTGACTACTGCAGACCGGGAACACCCCACTAGAGCTGCAGTTTTGGAGATGCTCTGACCCAGTCGTCTAGCCATCACAATTTGGCACTTGTCAAACTCTCTCAAATCCTTACGCTTGCCCATTTTTCCTGCTTATAGCACATCAACTTTGAGGAAAATGTTCACTTGCTGCCTAATATATCCACCCACTAACAGGTGCCGTGATGAAGAGATAATCAGTGTTATTCACTTCGCCTCATAATGGTCATAATGTTATGCTTGATCGGTGTGTCTTTTATGTTAGGTGTGATTTAATTTCGATTTATCAATTTTACAGCCCTATTTCAGTGTGTGTGTGTATGTGTATATATATATGTGTGTATATATATATATATATATATATATATATATATATATATATATATATAAATAAATATATATATATATATATATATATATATATATATATATATATATATATATATATATATATATATATATATATATATATATATATATATTAATTATTAATATTATATAAATATCAAATACTGCATTCCAATAAAATATAAATGTTTAAATATTTATATTTTAATATTAATTTATAAATTCATTTCTTAGTATTTAGTCCTGAGCTGATAAAAACTCCTTAAGTTTGTTCAAAACCTGATAATTCATGTTGTTTTTCTTTTAAAAATGCATTTTCCTATGTACATTCATATAAATTTTAAACTAAAATCCATGTCTTTTGTGCAGCTATTTTAGTGTCTTCAACTCATATATATACATTTATATACTACATTCTACATTTATGATTTTAGTAAAGATTTAAATTAAATCGTAAGTTTACTTCATACTGTTTACATTTACAGTGTCTTTTGTCAGAGCTGAAAGGAGCAAGTAATACACTTTCTCTGTTTAGTCCTGAAAAATCTGAGTTGCTCATCGACACTAATATATAGCCCACATAAGCACTCATGAAATATTTACAAAGCCATGTATAGCTCCAATTGCATGGGTATTTACAGCTAGTTGCAGTTTATGACCATAGTTAAGCATGCTGAAGCTATTGAATTTCAGTGGAAGTGAGTAAGAAATAGTCGCATTTCCTGGCCTTGTTCTACCTGCTATTGGAGTCATTTAGCAGGGACATGATCACAGTTCCTCAGAGATCCCTGCTTTAAAAGGCTCTCCTTCCTTCTCAGAATATCCCATTTCATAAACTCCTGCCTCTATTATTTATCGCCATTATGCGACTCGAATGAGTTCAGCTAGATAAGAAATGAATATGCCCGGATTGACTCATTTGTACATGACTGGACGTGAAGCAGCGCAATTTATCTGGGAAATGTGTGCAATTACGCTTTGATTAATAGATGCTCAACCTATTGAGTGCAAGACGGTGTACATGCAATCCAATTACTTAGGAGACAGTGAATTAAATGTTGTGGATATTAACTCAGGGCTTAAGTTAATATCCGTATCGCACAAGTTTTATTACTGATCTCGCTTAAGTCATAAGTGCTGCTGGTTGAAATTAAAGATGCTGAAGATGTATTAAACACTTCTGTTTGAGATTATGTGATATCTGTGCAATATAAATACTGAATACTCGTTAGAACAGCTTTGCAGGCTGGAGTAATCTGTTGAACTTTCTACAATGTACTTTTATTATATGTATAAAATAAAATTCCTTTTGGAACTTATATTGTAATTTGAAACTGATCCTAAAGGATTCTAATGGGAATTTTCTTATGTTATTCCATTAGAACACAAAAAGATAGATATTTTATGACACATACGCTACTGTTCAAATTTAAGGGTGAGGATTAAAAGGAAAAAAAGAAAAAGAAATGAATAAGTTTATTCAGCAAGGACATATTAAATAGATCAAAAGTGACAGTAAAGACTTTTAAATGGTTACAAAAGATTTTTATTTCAAATAAATGCTGTTCTGCAAATCCTGAAAAAATGATCACGTTTTCCACAAATATATTAAGCAGCACAACTGTCAACATTGAATAAGAAATGTTTTTGAACAGCAAATCAGTATATTAGAATGATTTCTGAAGGATCATGTGACACTGAAGACTGAAATTTCCGCTGAAAATTTAGCTTTGCCATACCAGGAATAAATACAATTTTTAAATATATTAAAATAGAAAACAGGTATTTTAATTTGTAATAATATTTCACAATATTATTATTATTATTATTATTATTTTTAATCAAATAAATGCATACTTGCTGACCATTAGACTTCTTTCAAAAACATTTAAATATCTTACCGACCCCAAACTTTTGAACAGTAGTGTAGCTCCCAATAGGACTGTTAGTTTCCCAATAGGATAAACTGCCCATTCCTGGTCATATCTCAAGATTTTAAAACTCCTATAGCTCTGTTAACTGTCCTAAAGCAAGCCTAGTAGATGAATGATGTTATACAGTATTAAATATGCATTTTGTGCACTTTCATGATTATTTTATTGAATTCTTAGAGGATTATTGTTTGCTTAAATTTAGAAAGCAAATAATAGCATTGGTTTGCATATTATGATTCAAATTCTGAAATCCTGTACATATTCCTTTAGGACTTTTTGACTAGCATAACTTTCTAGCTTCATTTCCTGCTTACTGATTCGTTTTATGTTACTAAGTGTCTCCAGGGTGTGTCAAAAGCAGCATTAATTCTTTGAGCGATGAGAGGCCGTTACATGAGGTGTAAACTCAAACTAAAAAGACTCTTTGTTTTGCTGACTGGAGTGGCTCTGTAGTCTTTTGAATAATTTTAATTGGGTCACAAGTGTGCGTAATTGCCTTCTCCTTCCTTTCAAGAAGCCTCGTGTGACGACTAAGAGATAAACTGCCAGTGTCCATTAGGGAGAGCCGCTGCACCTGAGGATGACAGTGGAGACGGTATCAGCGTCTTCCCCATGCCAGCAGGATTTCCACATCAAAAGGGCGTCTCATTACCGCTGCCTCACTCTGAAATGAGTTCCGTTATATCCGAAAAAAAAAATGAGTCACTCCCCATTGCTGGATAACAAGTGTCCCAGCTCATATCGGGACTGAATGCTGATGTTTGGTTAGGGACTTGCTCAGAAATGGTCAGATCATGAAAATCATCTGGTGGAAAATCCAGCTAAAATCAGCTTAAAATTAATTTGGCAACAGTTTAGGTGGTCAGCTAACTGGGCTACCTAGTAGACTGTCTTAAACCAGCAACAAACCAGCTAGCATTGCAAAACACTGGTTTTTGCTAGTCATATCAGAATATGTTTGCTTGGGAACATATGGTCTTTTTTGGCCTATTTCTGTATTTTTTTTTTTTTTTTTTTTGCTGTGGTGACAAAATAAAACAAAAGAAAAAACAGCTGAATTAAGTTCCTGTGAGGTTTACACAGTACAGACTGTGTTTTTGCTTTTGAAGGAACAGAAGCAGCTGTCAGAAAACCCCATGCTGGCGTTTACACGTAAACATGTCAGAATTGTCAACTTTCAAAGTCTCTCTTGAGAAGGATTTCCCCCAAGATAAAGTCTTCTCTGTCTGTACATCCCATCTATCAAACTGCAAAATAAAGCTCATAAAATTACTGTGGCTGATACTGGAGCCATTGAACAATCTGGAAATGTTAATATTTACACACGCACGCACACAAGTCTGGTTCGCTATCTTTGTGGGGACTCTCCATAGAAGTAATGTTTTTTTTATACTGTACAAACTGTATATTCTATCCCCTAACCCTACCTCTAAACCTACCCATCACAGAAAACTTTATATATTTTTACATTTTCAAAAAACACAAGGTCCCCGCTAGATCAAAGATTTCTGGTATTGCCATCCTTGTGTGGGGACACTTTGTCCCCATAATGTAGGGTTTACCAGGGTTTTTATATTATCCAATGCTTTTGGGCGTTGGACTGGGTCAGCATGGGTACCCTAACTAATCTGCAGGTATGCAGCCCCATACACAACAAACTGCGATGCACTGTGTATTCTGACACCTTTCTATCAGAACCAGCATTAACTTCATAAGCAATTTAAGCTACAGTAGCTCGTCTGTTTGGTCTGACCACACGGGCCAGCCTTCGCTCCCCACTTGCATCAATGAGCCTTGGCTCACGGTTGTGTGTGTGTGTGTGTGTGTGTGTGTGTGTGTGTGTGTGTGTGTGTGTGTGTGTGTGTGTGTGTGTGTGTGTGTGTGTGTGTGTGTACTGGTCAAAAGTTTGAGACTGGTAAGATTTTTAAATGTTTTTAAAGAAGTCTCTTCTGCTGACCAAGGCTGCATTTATGTTATTAAAAATACAAAAAAAGCTGTAATATTGTGAAATGTAAAATAACTTTGTTTTCTATATATTCTATATATTTTAAAATGTAATTTATTCCTGTGATGCAAAGCTGAATTTTCAGCATCATTACTGCAGTCTTCAGAGTCACATGATCCTTCAGAAATCATTCTAATATGCTGATATGATGCTCAAGAAACATTTATGATTATTATCAGTGTTGAAACATGTAAAACATTTTTTTGTTTGTTTTTGGGATTATTTGATGAATAGTTCAAAAGAACAGTATTTATCTGAAATAGAAAGCTTTTGTAAGCGATCAAAAGTTATCAAATAATCCTGAAAAAAAATTGTGCACAACTGTGTTCAACATTGATAATAATAATAAATGTTTCTTGAGCACCAAATCATCATATCAGAATGATTTCTGAAGGATCATGTGACTCTGAAGACTGGAGTAATGATGCTGAAAATTCAGCTTTGATCACAGGAATAAATTGCATTTAAAAAATTCAAATAGAAAAAAGTTATTTTAAATTGTTAAAATATTTCACAATAATACTGTTTTTGCTGTATTTTGGATCAAATAAACTCAGCCTTGAAAAACATTTAAAAAAAAATCTTACTGTTCTCAAACTTTTGCCCGGTTGTATATGTATATAGATAAACAGTGGACTGAGTGAATTAAAGGGGCATTCACTCATTTGTAGAGACAAAGTAACTGGAAAACATTCATAACTACTAATGGAAGGAAAGACAGTGAAGCTTGTGTGATTCATCTCCTGGTTGTGTTGGACAGTGCAATCTAGTGGGAATGCCTACAACCAATAGCACAACAGCTTGCTGACATCCAGTGATTAAACGGTTGTTAATGTAAACGCACCTTTAAAATGGCCAAAGCTGAGCAGGCCGCGGCAGGTCTGAGGTGCAAGATGATCAATGAAGATTTTACAGTCAGAAGCCTTTGTAACAGATACCTCTGAAAGACAAGTCAATGGAAAAATTCAATCAGGCAGTCAATCAAGTCGTCTGAAGAAGTGTGACTTCATACACATGTGTGTATAAAAGTCATACTGGGAAAATTGCTGGCCTTGTCTGTAACATTTTCTTCTGTTTCTTCTGTAGTTGAGAGATCCTCTGGAATTTACATGAGTCTGGCTCCAATAATGACAATTAACAGTAATTTGAGTTTCTTGTGCTGGAGCAACTGCTGTCCGTAATGAAGTAAGGCCACACTATCCTTGCTGTGTTTACAGCCGTTCTTGTTCACACACAGTGTATCACAGTGAGACATGACTGCCCCCTTCTGACCACACTCAGAATGACCTTACAACCTCTGCCAGTTTCTGTATTTATGACTTTATACACAGCTACATTTGAGCCTTAAAGGGATAGTCCACCCAAAAACGAAAATTCTGTCACCATTTACTCACCCTCAAGTCGTTCCAAACCAATGGGACCAATAGGGCACATCAACTCTTTGGTTACATTCTTCAAAATATCATTTTTCGTGTTCAGAAGAAGAAAGAAATTCATACAGATGTAGCGAGATCGAGCCCCAGGGGAAATGGTGCGGGATTTATGCATGCGTTTAATCGTGTTACGATCAAACATGCACAGGTCCGCACAGAGGGGAATTTGGATATTAACAGTTGATTATAACGGATTATAACAATTATTAATATCTAGGGCTTGATTCAACTTTTAGAAATTTCTCTGATTCTAGGATTGAGTTCAAAGGACGGATAATTGTCCACCAAATACCTCCCTTTTAACAACTCTTAAACAACGTTTCTCTGGCCAGGAGAAGTATCTTTCTTTTCATTTGTAACAGGGTCGGTTCAACATAAAAGGGACCTATGGGTGAGCAATTCAGGCGCAATCACGTGTGAATATATATATTTTAATAAATCAACAAACAATAAACAAACATACACAAATGAACTGAAAACAGGAAGGAGAGAGAGAGAGTGTGAGAGTGTGAGAGTGTGAGAGTGTGAGAGTGTGAGAGTGTGAGAGTGTGAGAGAGAGAGAGAGAGAGAGAGAGAGAGAGAGACAAAGAACAGGTGGTATTACCGACAATAACCTCTTGAGAACAAGCAAGAAATCAGTCCAACTTATTGGTATAAGCTCAAGACTTTATAACGACAACTTAAGGGATACTTGCATATGTTTCCTTGATCGCGAATTCGTACATGTAGGGAAATTCCGCGATCCGGTCCGTATTTTGAATCTTGCAGGGCGGATCCGTTGGGATCCGCGGGTAGTTCAAATTCGGTTCCTTGTGTAGTAATGTCCCTTGGGAGATGGTGAAGAAGGCGAAGGGTGATGGGAAGAGAGAAAAGGGCGAAGCGGGACGAAGAGAAGAGCAAGAAGAGGGGCGAAGAAGAGCAAGAGGGCAAGAAGGGCGAAGAGATGGCAAGAAGAAGGCAAGAAGCGAGAGAGGAGCGTTTGTAGGCCTCCTTAAAGGGCCCTTAAGGGGCACACCTCTTTTGTCGGAACAGCCAATCAGAGCGAAGGAACTCAGAAGCGGGAAATCTCCCTTTGTCTTGGGTCTCGCCTCATTAACATATTCATGGATTTCTTAGATAAGCAGACTTTGGGGTTTTGGTATACGGACTTTGGGGTTTTGGCATAAAAGAAAGAGTCTGATGCATCATAGTACCACACAACGCACATAGGCGGTCTACAAATTGAGAGACAAAGATTTCGAGACCAAGCATGGGGAGTTTAACTTAAGAGTTAAAGGAACGGCGAGGATTGACGTCATTCTTCCTTACGCATTCACTGGCTATAAGTTTCTAACCTATCAAACACATCTAAAATGGTTATAACAAAAAGCATGCATACATACAGGGAACACGGCACATCTAAAATGAAAAATAACTAAGTTAAAAGTCATATAACCCCCTTTGGGTGCTTTGGTATGTGTGAGGTGGGGGCTGTTTTTTTTATAATGGTCTCTCGTGGGCTGCACGAGCATGGTTTGTGTCCTTTAGCACCGTTAACCTGTCAGTCTGTAGACTTCACGGCGCCGGTCTTGTTTGAGTCATTATAAATAATCAAAGTATTGGTCCGTTGATCATTTATGAGCACCGTCCATGCGCTACACAGATTTGGAACAACTTCAGGGAGAGTAAATGATGACAGAATTTTAATTTCTGGTCGAACTATCCCTTTAAGGCTCAACTTTTCTTTTTCTTTTTTCTTTTTCTTTTTTTGGTCAGAGGAAGCAT
Source organism: Paracanthobrama guichenoti (assembly GCA_018749465.1). Classification (NCBI taxonomy): domain Eukaryota; kingdom Metazoa; phylum Chordata; class Actinopteri; order Cypriniformes; family Gobionidae; genus Paracanthobrama; species Paracanthobrama guichenoti. Next base: position 35,285,043 of record CM031958.1, read on the forward strand.
TATTTAGACCAAACAGCTTTAATGTTGTCAAGGAGATTCAAAATATTTAATGCAGTAAAAATCTAGTTAAATATAATAAGTGCTTATTTTTGAACAATTTCTTTAGGACAAATTATTTGTAATTATTTTTATAGATAATAATAATGCACAGTATTAAACCGCAATAATTACCCTCATATGTTTTTGACAAAATGCCTCGTGAGCATGTTTTTAGTGATCAGCCAACAACTAGCCTAATTGAGTCATGAGTCAATTTATTAAAATGGACAGTTTGAACTGACTCCGAAATAATCTCAATTCTAACCAGGTTTTAGCCTCTGAAGTTTACGTTAAAGATGCTATTAGAGCATCTGTCGCACCATTCCTAAGCTTTTAAGGGTGGTGTTTTTTTTATTTTCAAATCTATTTGTCTAACCAATATCAAATGTTCAGGATTGTCTTTGCAAAATCATTTGGTGATGCTGATTCAGAATAACACATTTCACTTTTAACATAGATATGAATTGTTTTTGTTCAGTTATATTGCACTGCTTTTGCAATGTAAAAATGTCTATTTCAGACCAATCAAACTGTGAAATTCAATATATGAACAGAAGTAAATAGTTTGTATTAAACCGACAGTCCATCCTGTCATATCGGTTTGAATCAATTGAAGGGAAATAGTCAGTTGAATAATCTATTTGTCATAACCGTGTCTCTCCTTTGTGTCTTTCCGTCCATCTGGGCAGCTCAAGTGGTCGTACAGGACATAATTTGCCATGCAAATTCAGATGGCTCTTATCAAGCACAGAATGTGTGTGTGTGTGTCATAGAGAGAGAAACATTCAGACAGACTCATGTGTTGGTTCTTACAAAAGAAACAGACTCCATTCAGCCTGCACTAATCCAGATGGGAAGTCAAAGAGCAGAAAGTCCACGGCACCAAAGTCATTTCATCACTTTTTTATTCATTTAGATAGTTTTCTGTCATGCTTAAGGAGGGGGAGGGGGAGAGAGAACGGAACGGAAAATGACCAACATTGGTGAGGCGTTTTGCTTGACACGACTTCCTCACTCCGTCTGCCTGCCGTTATCTGTTTAATTCATCCTCCTATCTGGGCTGTCTTTACCCTCGCAAAATTTCCCTTTGACACGCATGCCTTCCTGCGCATAATCCAGACCTACCGGGCAGAATTAGCACCGGAGGAATTGATAGAATGACGAAATGGAGAGAATAGGACAGGTGGAAATAAAATGTCAGAGCGAACGGACTGATTTGACTCCGAATCAAATTGTCAAGCTCGATACGGGCCGAGTTGGGGGAAATGCTGACAGATGAAAAGTGTCAGGGAAGAACAGTTTGAAGTAAAAAGGGGTAAAATGACATGGGAAAGAATATTTAAAAAGATGAGTTCAAATTCTCAGTCTTTAACTTTCGATGCTAAACTTTTGATGGAAGGTCGAGCAGTTGGATGTGTATTTTATTTATTTATTTATTTTAGTATAACTTGTCTGCACTGTTGATGATTGGTTTTGGACCATTTTTATTACATCAATATTATTTGAATAAACCCCTAATGATAAGGGCCAGGTTTACTAACAGTTTGCGCCAGCGTTAAAAAAAAACTACTGTCAGGATTTACTAAAGACACGCAGTGAAGAATTAGCGCTGAAAAGGCGTGGACAGGGTTCATTTTGTGGCTGACCCTATTGCATATGCAACTTTCAGTGTCATAAAGTTCATGACACTGAAAGTTTCCCTTTCAGACGCAAAAATTATGAGAGGAGAGTATTTAAATGAATCATGCGAGGTGATTTACAAAGGTTTGCGCTCGTCAATTTACTGGTGTTTGCACCATTATTTACAGCACAAAAAAGCATGTCTTAAACCAGATGCTAACTGATAGATTCATTGGTCATTATGAAAATGATCCGGCTGCGTCTGTTTTCATTAATTTGTGCGTCGTCACGCTAATTTGCCCTGTTTAGTAAGTCTGGCCCCAAGTATTAAACTGAGATGCATATTACTCGTACTGCAGAAACATTTAGGGGCCAAATGACTTTTGGTTGTATAATATGAACAAACAGTCAGAAAAAAGAGTGATACAAGTTAGACAACCAAATTGTTCAGTCTTTGTGAACTCTGTTTGTCTGGCTATCACCAGACCAAGCTCAATCTTTTAAGACTGAACATTGGTCTGGGGAGTCTGCTCTGTATTTTCACTGCACAAGAGGAGTGCTTAGCTCAAATGACTCTGTACGCAATCAGGTAGTCCTTCAACCAATCAAACCACAAGAGGCGTGATCAGCGGGCAACGACCCATCGCTTCTCTATCCGTTAACGTGTTAAACCTGCCAACAGAGTGCCAGGTGGATAAGCCAGTCTGTGATTGGTTCCCGCAAAAGTGTAACAGAAGCAGTAGAAATTAATGTACATGTTTCCAGACTGAGCAGCAGGGCGAAATCAAATCGCTGGCAGATCAGGCTGGGTTTACCCAGTCTAGAACTCTGTATCAGTTCTGAATGATTCATTGACTTTACCGATAACTCAGGAGCAAGTAGGTTGAACTTTTGTGTAATAATATTTTGGTTTTAGCCAAGTTTTATCTACACAAATGCCTAGATTTGTTAAAGTTGCTCCAAGTTTTTTTACTGATTTGTTGAAAAGAAATGATTCAAAAGTAATTTTTTTGTGAATTGGAAGCACTACTCACACTTGCTCGTTGTTCAAATTAGATATTATCCGATGAAGCCACATATGGAAATACACAAAACTTACCCTAAAACTAAAAAGTTAATTTTACATTTTATTTTATGTATTATATTACACTTACGATTTTCGTTAAACAGATGATCAAAACAACGAAAAGTCATTCATTGAGGGGGTCAAAACTTTATATAATAAGTCTAAAAGAGTACTTAAGCTTCATTCACTACGTATATATCACTAACAAAGCCTAGCAGCTAGCTTGGGACATGCTAGCAACGTGCTAGCAACATGTTAATTCTTGTTAGTAATGTTAAAACATGCTAAAAACATGCTAATTCATGTTGGCATTGTTAAAACATGCTAGCAACGTGGTAAAACTTTGGTAAAACTACTAGCAACATGTTAAATCATGATACTATTAATTCATGCTAGCAATGTGCTAAAACATGCTAATCATGCCAACAATGTGTTAAAAACAGGCTAGAATTGGTAGCATTACTCACCAGTCCTTGATCGTTCAGATGAGATGATAGCCAATGAAACCGCATATGGACATGCGCAAAACTTTCCCTAAAACTGTAGTAAATTTTACATTTTATTTTCATAGAATTTTGTTAATTTTAGTCACAGTCTTGCTCTTGACTTGATTCAGTCTTGAGGAAAAGCGTTGTTATTTTTCTAAGCGATCAGAATAACTAGATTTATTTCTGGCGGATGATAAAACATACTAAAATATTTCATAGACATATGAGAGGAGGGACCTGAGCCATGTTAAGAGGCATGAATAGAGACTCATTTTGACTTGGACCAATCAGCGACCACTCATAACACTATAGCAGCTCCTTAGTAAACCATCCAGCAATACTCTAGCAAGTTCCAGAGGATCAACAGAAGTGTTCTAGTGTGTGTGTGTGTATGTGTGTGTGTTGGTGTCGTGAATGAAGTGTTCTGTGATGTGTCTAAATATTCTTCACGAGAGTGTTGATCAGTGTTTCTGTGTCATTGATTCATTCTTCATAAATGAGCTGTCATTGTGAAGCATTCTACTGCACAGCGAGGAGTCATTTAGTCCTTCATGCGCTGGTAATGACCGCTCAATTAATGCAGTTCATCACAGGAGACGGCTGTCACTGATTCATACGGCATGCGGCTCAGGGGTTTAACATCCTCACTGTCTGTGACCCTATTTTTGTTGCTACTATTTTCAATATATGGTCTTTTTGGAACTGGTCAATGTTCTGAAGGTCACACTAAATGAATTGTACTCCACAAGAAAATCAGATAAAATCTTATGTTTGTGTTTGTTGACAGGTACTCTCACCTCGTCCCATCCCTGCAGATGATGCAGTTCTCTGCAGCCGCCGGTTTGAGTCGTCTGCTCATAATTCTGGGTGTGTTGAAGCCGGTCATTCAGGGAGACGATGTCTCAGAGGAAATCCTACAGCGACAGGTCAGTCCACAGGGTCCATCTGAGCCTGCAGGCTAACTTTGTTTGATGGCTAATTGTGTCTTTTAAGCAGACCAGTGAGTAAATAAACAACTAAAACTTATGATGCCGTTGCCACTGTTTCCCAACCTGTGGTACAAATGCCATAAAGACTAGAACAAGCTCCAGAGAGTACTTTACTTGTTAAACCTATAAAAAGAAATTAACTAAAAATACGATAGTAGCTGTCAGTATAGATTGATTTATTAGTTTCTTGTTTTTTTTTTTTCAGGTTCTGAAATAACTACCTTAGGTTTTACTTGTTGAAACTTAAAATATAAAAATTACACATTATTCAATGTCAAAATATAAAAATAATTGTAATTAATTTCATTATTTTCTTCAAAGTTCTGAAATAACAGCTTAATATAAAATAACATATAGATTAAAATAATTATGAAAATAACTACTTTTGGTTTTACTTGTTAAACCTATAATAATTTATTTCAACTAAAATAAAAAATATATGCTATAGCTGTCAATAGATTAAATAATTATGCTTTTATTAAATGCCATTAAAAGCAGTCTCTTAAAGCGCTGTACCCAAAATAAACAATACATAGATTGAACCATACATCAATAAAACCCCAAGCAATAAAATAGAGCAAAATTCAACAAACAAATTCCCCCAGCCAAATTTTTTTTTTTTTTTTTAAATAACTACCTTTGGTTTTAAAAACTAAACCTTAAGTTGAAAAAATTACAACTTAAAATAAAATATGCAAATTAGCCATCAAAAGATTAGCATAATTTAATAGTTGTGATTTAATTTCATGATTTATTTAGTCTTGAAGGCTGATGGCAGTGTTCAGGCCAAATTTCATCTTTTGTCTTGTTATTGCATTCAATTACTTTTTTAAACAAAGCAAGATAATTGTAAGTTGTCACACTTGTAATGTGTGTGTACATTGATATGTACTTCTACACGCCACCATCCAAAAACATACTATTAGCTACTTTTTTTTTTTTTGGGGATTTCAGCAAACTTCTTGTTGTTGATATTGAATGGGTAGTTGATTCTTACTTGACGGTGCCGAGACAAACAACGCCGTTCTGCAACATGGCCACTTGGTGGTGCTGTTGTGTAAATTACAGTTGTGTCTATGAGCTAGTTGACATGCAGGGCAGGATTTCTGGAGAACAAGAGAAGCAGTTTAATGATCAGTTGTCTAAGATGAACAACTTTCCCGGACTGTGTGTGAATGTGAGAGGCTGCAGACAGAGACTGACGCGGATCCTTTTTGAAACGCCTTCAGACAGGGTTTCTCAGGTCACGATGCAAAACAGCCGCGTGCAGTCAAGGTACGAGGCCGCTTTCTTCGCTCCAGTTCCACCCAATTTCATGCACGTTAACATGCGGCCACGAATATGCAAAACATTTATTAGAATTTTGAATGGCCCCTCTTCCCCTCAAAAAGCTACAGATTCCCATTTACGACATGAATCGAAGGTTGACCTGAGGAACGGAAGAGGTGATTTAGAGGAATGTTTTGCCTTTATAAGGAGGTTGAAATAATTAATGCACAACAGGACGGTGCTGAGGACTGGGTACATTTTTTTTTCTTCTTTATTTCATACATGCCCATCCTTCCTCTCTATCTGCATAAAAACAGACACAGTGTTTTTAAGACCTCTGTCTCATTTGTCCTGGAAAGATTAGAAGCATAAAACGAAAGCAATATGTTTCTTTGTAACGGTAGGTTTCTACAAAACAAAACGGAATAAACAAGCTTTAAATATCTGCGTGTTTGCTAGAGACAACAACAACTTTGCTTGTGGTGTTGGCATAAATGGTTGAAGCATAATGCGTCAACGTCACGTTTTTTTTTTTTTACACGTTACAGTTATGAATGTATAAATGAAAGCGTATACGTCGGGTCAGATGCATGCTAATTACGTATCGCCAACGTCAACAGCGTCCGTATTTGGAGACCCGTTTGTATGGAAGTCAGTGGAGGAAAGTGCGTTTGTGTGGTAAAGTTCATGACATAATGATTTGAATGCACATTTGCCTTGACATTCAACTTGTTTGTTACAAAAACGTGCTGTTTTATACGAGAGGTCACAATTGTGTGCGAGTTAGGATTTATTTCACAGCACAAACCTCTAATTTCTGTGCTAGTCTCCGCAAAAAGTTTCTGACTGTCGTAAATTTCTGAAATCGTTTGATTATTGTGGTTGAACCATAGACTGTAAAAAAAAAAAAAAAAAAAATTACATGGTTGAACTCATTAAATAATTACAGTGTCGTCTAATTATTTATATGTTAGTTTAATACATGTTCAATTTATGTTTTGTATTTATTGAAAGAAATGGATATGCATGATTGTGTCTTTTTTCAATTGTTTTAAAGGTGCATTATGTAAAAAAAAATATCCAAAAACCACTAGGCCAGTGTTCTATATTTTGTTCAGTTGAGTACTTACAATATCCCAAATGTTTCCAACAATTTGTAAATTGTGAGAAAATTGCCATTTTAACCAATGAACTGGGGCGTGTGAGGGAGTCAATTGCGTCATATCTGCGTTACCCTCGCTTTCCGGTTTTATTTAGCAGAACCGCTTTACTCTTCCTGCAGTGTGCAACAAGTGTCATAGCAGCCACCGAGTGAACGCACAGAGTAACGTCATAACATCATTTTCAACACACTCAGATGTCTCCAATATGATTAACAGAGCTGCGTTACCTCATACTCATGACAGGAAAAGCGGAAATGGCGCCGGCGACTGTGGCATAATAAAAGTCCTGCTGCTTGCGAGGCGTTGCGTTCATTTTATTAACAATCGCTCCAGTGGCCTTGCTCAGCTCCCACAACACTTGGTCCTGCTCTGCTTCATACTACAGTAACGTTAATAATCGCATTAATAAACATGATTTCTGCCCGAGTCCTATCGCGATTCTTTTCCACCGGCTGTGAGGTGAAGAACACATGTCCCAAGATTCTGCGCTCAAGCTTGGCGTCATCAAACTACACCTTTGTTTTGAATAGGCGACCTCTAGCGGATGGAAAAAGTTACATAGTGCACCTTTAATCAGTTCTAAAATGTAATTTATTCCTGTGATGCTGAATTTTCAGCATCATTACTCCAGTCTTCTAGCCTAACAAGCCAGACCGGCATCAAGATGTTGGGTCTGGGAACACACCATTGGCAGGGCTCAATCCAAGGGGTGGGATAGACGTTTTTTCAAATTCCCTCTGCACGCAATAGGATAGCACTACAACCAACCACCAACCAGAGCTGTACCCGGTCTGCAAATCTCCGAACACATCTTCCTTTTTTAAGAATGACTTCAGTGCCGTTCTTTGTGCTTTTCTCAAAGAAAAGCTTAACTCCAGGTCTTTCAGAGTCATGGCCAAAGCCAATTCGAAAGACCGCTGTTCGCCAGCTTCTTTGTTTTCAAGGAGCAGGGAATTCATGTGGAACCGTCGTAACTCTGCCGTCATTATGTTAAGCCCGCCCACCGACTCTATACACGATGTGATTGGCCTGACTAGAGTTTGTTTTTTCAAGCTTGCAAGCCAACGGAGAGTTGCTAGACGCCCTGGCTGCAAATGATATTAGCTGCCGCTAGGGTGCGTCTAGATTTCTAGGCTACCAATCTTCAGTGTCACACGATCTTTCAGAAATCATTCTTGTATGCTTGTATTTTTTTTATTTTTATCAATCAATGTTTTTTTTTTCATTATTATTTAATGAATAGAATGTTTCAAAGACCAGCATTTATTTTTATTTGAAATCTTTTGCAAGATTATTAATATCTTTACTGACACTGTACAATTTAATGTCTTTGCTGAATAGAATTTTGAATTCTTTCAAAAATATCCCCCCCCCCATTTTTTTCATTTTTATTTTAAACAGCTCTTATCTGTTTTAATAGATACATTTAAATGATGCTACGGTGTTACACAAATTTTTAAAATACAAATATTCTGTCTCTTAACTAACACAATTGCATGCATAATGATAAAAATTGCAATATAACGCATCACACCGCAGGTCGTGTTAATATCAGGTCCATGTGTTTCAAGTATTTCAGGCCAAATACCCAGATGCCCATAGTGACTCTTCAACAGATGTGACTACATTATTTAAATAAATAAAAGAGTAGGTGTTGTCAGTGCTTACACTGTATTCACATACGACTTCTTTACACAAGAGCACAGACAATCAAATAGCAATTAGTGGTTACATGGAGCTTTCATGTTCAACATAGAGGAATTGTGGCCCTTGAAATGCTTGTCGACATTTAATTTGACTGCTCTGTCTCTCAGAATGGAGGATTGTTCTTCATGAGAGGGTCTGCTCCCTTCATGCTATTGACTCAAGTGTTGACTTGACGCTTTCAAGTGCGTCTGTCCGAGGTCACCAAGACAGTTTTACATCTGCATGTCTATTATAATGACCAGAGTGATAATGAAATATTTGAACAACTCGAACCACCTCGAACTGTCCTGGCATAATGTGTGCATAAATGCATTTGTCTCAGCTATGAAGTGAGATTTTAATGTTTATTTTGGATGTTTTGTATAGAGAATAGAGTTTATAATAATTAATGCTTGTTGTGATCCTCCCTCCTGTTAGAAATATCTCCTGTGCAACCCTGCCCACCAGAGCACTGCAGTAGACGAGCATTTCTTTCTCAACGAGAGTGCATCTCAAGTCAGGTGAGACTTTATTATGCCCCTTTTTACAAGATGGAATGCATCTGTGAAGTTTCAGTAATTCAGCAATAATTATAGCCAAAATGCCAAAATGTCTTTTTGAGTGGAAGCAAAAACACGCCATTTTCACGTGTGTATCTTTAAATGCAAATGAGCTGCTTCTCCCGGCCCCCCTTTCCAGAAGAGAGCTGTGCCTTTACAGCTCATGCCTCGGATACTCTGACAACGACAAAACAGGAGAAACAGTATGGGGGCCGTTTCCACAGAATGCTTTTTTGCATTTCTCTGTGATGATTTTCCATTATTTTCTTTGTAAATGCTTTAGATTTATAGAACACTGTTTCTGTAAAAAAAGAAAAAAAAGAAAATTAAATATAGGAGATTCAAGTGTAACGCTCAAACATGTCCACCTAGCATGTTTACATAGAAAAGCAATGGAAAAATAGCACCATGAAATGGAACAAAGTGTTCTGTGTTTGATCGGGGGCGGCGTTTACGTATAGCAGTTGCCGTACCCTGGCATTCAGACAAGCGGGGGAAATAAACAGCACGTGATGCTGCTCGTTAGTTCTGTTGCAGCTTTGAAAAGCAAATTTAAACAGCCTAACGCCGTGTCCTAACCAGACACGATCAGAGATGCAATAACAAAGATTTTCAGCTGCAAACCAGAGAGATACTTTGCGTCATACTTTGTATGTTGTTCCAGCCACAACGCCGCAGACATAAAAACTGTTGGTAAAATAGAATCGTCGTGAATGGCCGTTGCGCCTGGTTAGTACAAAAAAACTCTGATTAACATGGAAAAGATCATTTTTCTCACATGTCGTGTGTGGTTAGGTCACAGTGAAGGCTTACGGCTGTTTCAGTATTTGCATTGATTTTTTTGTTTTTTTTTGTTAAGTCTGTTAAATTCTTTTAGTGGATTTTTGTCCACATTTTGTTTAGATATAGGCTAATGTGATAATTTGGGAATGTTGTTGTATGGCCAGAAGGACTCATGCCATACCCTAGGTTTTGAAACGCCGCCACTGTGTTTGATACAGCAAATAACAGAACATTTACATTGTTTATCGCTTAGCTGAGACATTCTTGTGTTTCCACTAGATAAACATGGCAGACTGTGTACAGCTCACTCAAGGGAGGAGCTACCCGTTTTAAGACACTGTTATATTCCCTATAAATCATAAAGAAAGAGTGGGTGGATTGCTATTATATCATGATGTTCATTATGAATTATTACTAACAAGATCAACAAATTCATAATGTGCATTGTTGTTATTATTAATAATAACTTAAGTAGAATGTAGACCGAGTATAGGTGTAATATAGGTTAAAAACATCTTAATGGTGGTTTCTAGTCTAGGTGTGCAGTGGCATAATATTCGCTGTTGTTTGCATGTCCTTGACTTTTTAGGGAGATCTCCAGATATAAGCCTCTCTCTAGCAAGACATCTGTGCATGTGATCACTGGGGAATCGTTTGATCATCAGCTTCCTTCAGATCTCAACCAAGTGAGTGTCAGTCCCACTTTCTACCTTCACTTCTGAACTTTAGTTAGTTTTAATCAGAGGCAAATCCTTTGCTGAATGTCTCATTAACTGTCATCTCGCCACGTCAGGTGGTTGCTGAACTTCAGAGCAAGTTTTTGGAGCGCTCTTATCCCAGTGCCAATCACATTCAAATTCGTGGGGCGGATCGTCACATGATCTACAAAAATCCATCCTCGGTTATCAAATATTTGCATAAGCTTGTGTCTCAAAGACAGTCCAACCAACAGAGGCAGTGAGATGCTTCAGAAAATGCAGCCGCTCTAATAACAACAGTTCAATAACAGTTACATCCCTGAAGCTGTCACATACGCTCTTCAATGATGCAAATAACAGCATCATTTCTGCTTACAAAGGAATTGGAAATCTGTGTAGTTTGTTTGTTGAGGGATTGTACTTTTGTTTTTTTAAACTGCTGAAGTGTAAGACTTCCTGAAAGAAGACAAAAAAAAATGGTCTGTTTATCCTGAGGATTGAAGTTTAATTGACACCACATCAAAATAAAAATTTCCAACAGATCTGGAATTTTATTCCATCCATATACATGCATAGCAACAACATTTTTAAGAAATATTTTTCTTACATAAGGACATTGGAATGATCATTTTTACAGTATTCCCTTGTATTCCCACCCATCAATATTCACCATTGATAAACCTGCTCTTTGTACAATTTCATTTTTTTTCCAGGAGTAAGAAATAGCTGCTTTTCTCCCTTTATAATACTGCTTTCCGTAATGTTCCCGCCCTCCTTTTTTTCTTGTTTTTTTTTTTACAAAGTATTGCGCTGAGAGCAAATTTTTAAAAAGGGAGAACAAGGTGTATCAGCAAACAGAAATACAAGTACTATACAAGAATGCTGCCATCCTCATTAAAACATCCACTTCTGAGTCGAAGAAAAGACACAGACAAACAGCAACATGTATATGCAAAGCCATGTGTACAGTATATGCCAAAACATAAGCTGCAGCGTTTTGCCTGGTTATCCCTCCAAACAGTTTTAAGGCTGAAGTCAAGAGAATCATACTGCAAGTGACATTTTGACATATACAAAAAACTGTACCAGCAAATAAGAATACACAAGTGCTCCAGTAGCTATTGTTGGGTCTAAAACGCATTTCAGTTTTGTATCTTGTGCCTATTGTCTCCTTGAACCTAACATACATTGTAAACAATATGTCTGCTACACAAGAATGACTATACAGTAACATTACAAACAACTCTGATATAAACTTTCTTTGAATTTAAATTAAGAGCACTACTCCTATTAATACTGATTGTAAAATAAATAAAATGTGAAAGTGGCACCAATATTACACTTGGATTTTTTTTTTTTTTTCATCATTTTGCATTAATTCGTCAAATAACGAAAAAAGAAGCTTCTCTTGATTGTCCACAAGCAGCATATAAAACTGCATGATGCACTAATTCAGACACGACCGTGTACCCAAAATAAGAGGGAAGAACAAGGGAAGAAGAGCATACTTTCATTTCACATGCTCGGCGGCATGTGACGAGCAGTAAAACTTCTTGTGAGTGATAAAGTTTGACAAGTTATTGAACTGGATGTCACAGAGGCGGCAGTACTTCCCACTTCCTGCTGGCGGCGCCGACCCATTTATGCCTTTTCCGGCAGGTGCGGATTCTTCCATGGGTGATTTAGAAGTGGGTGATACATTCTCGTTTGGGTCGGGAGGGTTCTCGCCTACCCACGTGGGAGATGTTTGTTCCTCTGGTGATGAGGCGTTGTGAGGCTGATTCTCTTGCTGGGGAGTTGCTGGTGTCTGGCGATCCTCTTTGTGACCACCGTTGACAATCACCATGCCCCTGTTTTTGGGCAGCAGAGGCAGTGGCTCCTTGCTGGGATGGGGACAGCCATTGGCTGCAGGTGGCTCTGTGCCCGTCTCTCCTGCGCCATTGCTGCTTTGCTCCTGTTCGGCCGCCTCACCCTGCATTGCGAGACTCCCTGCCATGTAGTCACCGCTCTTTATCCCGAAATATGGCGATATTTGCTCTGTACCTTTAATCTTCTTTATTGCTCCAGGATAGAGACAGTGAGGCAAAAACATGTTCTTGTTCTCATCTTTCGAGGTCATGAGCTGTGCATCACTGAAAGCTTTCAGATCTGGTGCCGGCCCGAGGTGTGGTGGGAACATGCCTCCGTTTTGCACCATCAACTTGTTGCCACCGTTTTTCTCGCATTTGACAGAACTCTTGTCATAGATGTCATCCGAATTATTGCCTTCGCTCTTAATGCCCTGGAACATCGGCTGCTCCAGATTGCTGATCTCACCATGCTGAGCAGCTGTGACAGGACAAAAGTTCTGTTTATGTGCTAGGTAATTCTCCACTTTGTTAAAACTTATCTTGCAGACGGTACATTCGTGATAGTCCAGCAATCTTTTAGGGGAGTTACACGACTTGTCAGGAAGAGGTGAGCACTTTTTGCTGAGATCTATTGGAGCATCTAGTTCCTGTGGGTCTGCAATAGTGTTACCTTTGGGGGCAAGGATGGGCTTGGAGACAGTTAGAGAAGCATCTAAGTGTTTCGGGACAAGGCCTGGAAAAATGTCACACCTTGGATGGAAGCGGTCAGCCAGACTTTCTACCGTCTCCTGGGATGTACAGGGATTTCCAAGAGTAGGCAAACCCAAGAACCCTGGCTGTGGCCCCATGGGCTGCCGTTGTTCTTGGTCTGGTAGACACATCTCGTACATCTTTCTCCGCTTGCGCGTTCTCATGGTCCGCTGCATGGCAGGCACCTTCGCGGACATGCGTTTCATGGGTGGGTCGTGGCGAGTGGCGCAGTAGTACTGCTTGTGAACCATGTACGTTTCATGCCGGCTGAAGGTTATGTTGCATGCTTCACATGTGGTCTTGTTTGGGTCGTTGTCACTCTCCACCAAAGATGTGCTGGGACTCTTCACCTCAGGCTGTTTTCCACCAAGCCTTTCCTCAACTCCTGTTGGCGTAGTAACCTTCTTTACTTGCCCAGTGAGATCTTTTTCAGGCACTTTCCCACTAGCATTCATAATATCCAGAACAGACGAATTCAAGCAAGCTGTTGTCACGAGATGACTGTCGGTCTCTGATGGAAGGCATCCGGGGAGCATACCGACTGAAGTGTGGCCACTGTTTGGACTTATGGCATCGGAAACCTTGTCCGGAACACTAGAGAAATCTGGAGACTTCGCCATGTGCTGCCAGCGACTGTTGCAGTAGTGCTTCTTATGAACTAAGTAGTTATCTAGATTATTGAAGGTGATGTTGCATTCAAAGCAGGTCGCTCCTTTGGGCATTAGAGGACTGTAGATGACAGGAGGGTAGCTGTTCCCTCCATGGCGTAGCCTTCGATGCACAAGCTCTGACATTTTTGCTAGAATCTCAGATGCTTGTGGTACCACAGAAATGTCCTGGGAGAATGCAAACTGCGACAAAAATGGACCCATGGGGAAGGTTGGGCCCATGTTGTGCTGGACAGGAGAGGAGGCTAGCCGTGGACTAGAGGGTTCCGACTTGATTCTGGTGTAAGAGAAACTAGCCTTGTTGCCTGGGTGACTTTCCCCCTTCTGCAGTAGGGTAGGTTTTTTCTCAGGTCTTTCAAGTTCTCCATCAGGACTGTTGGCCTTGTTGGGTGTGCTTTTGGGACTTTGCATGACTACATCCTTCCTGCCTGACAGTTCTGCTCGTGCCGCCTGCAGACTTTCCTCTCCTCCTCTTGGGGAGTTTTCACTGTCACTCTCCCTGTGAATCTTCCCAGAGTGTCCATGTAAGTCTTGATGCTGCAGCAGTTCCCTATGGTTCTGGAAGCTGATGTGGCAGTGATTGCATCTGAAGGCTGCCTGTGACAGGTGTGAAAGGATGTGGTGCTGGAATGTAAGGAGTGAATCTGCTGTGAAGTTGCAGATTGTGCATTTCAAACTGGTGCCAGGGGGAAGAGACTCCTCCATTTTGACACCTATGAGAAAGAAAGAAAAACAGTTGTTTTTTTCAGTTTAACATTGTGTCTGCTGTAGATCTGTTTGTCTATTTCCTAATGTTGTGAAACTAATAGTATAATATTAATATAATATGATTTATATAATTAATCATCCTCATTAAATGTTCAGGTTGGCTGGGTTTTGCTGATAATTTGCTTTTATTTGTGACTGCTAAATGAGTACAAAATGGGAATGGGTGATGAGTAAGCTAAATGAACAATTAAACAGTTACTTAATTACAAATGCTTATTGTGAGAAATAACCTTTTTTACGGTCAAAAAGTACTGTAATTATGATAACATCATACTCTATACTCACTGTGTGAGCTCAAGTGCATCTCCAGAGCACGAGGGTTGCTGAAGCTCTTGTTGCATTGTGGGAAAGGGCAGATATTGGGAGTTTGGTGGGAATTGGCGTCAGCATCTTCTGGGACATTATCGGGTTCCCTCTGCCGCCCACTGCAATAATACATCAGGTGGGCCTGAAGGTTCCTCTCACTCCTGTACCATATCCCACATGCTTTACAGGGGAAGATGTCCTCTGAAACACAGATACAAGATTGTGAAGTCAAGTCACAACCAGTTTGACTTCACAGATTGTGAAGTCAAAACATCAACAGTTTTGCTGAGCTGAACTCTTAAAGGTTGTCAATAATTATGTCAATATTATTATATGAAAAACATTTTTTATATGAATTAATAAAATGTTTTTATTGTTTGCTTAATGTCATTTAATATATAGTTTCTGACAATTATATTTATGAACAAAATGTAATTCTTCAGAAGTGAAACTGGAATGGCTAAGAGGAATTGTGCAATTTCTTAATCCCATCCCTATATGGGATAAATCAGAAGGGGCATTAGGAGTGGTTGGGACGGCTCTATGTCGGTTCACATTCACGGCTGATGGAAGAAGATGGAGAAGTTACTCAAATAGTCTAATAAAATGGTTTTAAATAACAATTCTGCGGTGATGTTGCATGGCAACAGAGATGATTCCAGTAGGCTTATGCCCTTTCCTCAAGGGCAAATGAAAACACTGCACCATCTGCTAGCAGCATCCTCTGTGTCAAGCTGAACTCTAGACCTCACTGATAAAGTCAACAAACAAAGTATTTGCAAATGGCTTGAATTTTGCAATTACAAGGTTGGTCAGAGTCCAGACATGTTTACTGTACCCCTAAACTGAAGGGCAGAACATCATGTTCCTTCAGTAGAGGTTAATCTGTGAATAACTACTTGTTTTCAGTGTACGTGCATGTGTAACACATTCTGAACTGGCTCAAATGATTGGTTGGAGTGTTTAACGGTGTAGCCACAGGAACAGGTGAGACCCCATATGCGGCAATATTGGGGCCAAGTTTTAAAGCAAGACAAAACCGTACAGCTGACAGTTATTAGTCTTGATTCGCTGCATACATGTTTATGATGCCTGTGGACAGTTGAGTTTGTGAGCAAACAGAAAGAGTTGACTATACTTACTGTTGACTATAGCTGTAGGTAATATGGAGGCCATGGCAGCTTGCTGGGGCAGGAGTTGGATGGTGTCCAGGAGGCGTGCTGGGTACATGCCCTCACTCAGAGACATGTGATTGACCGCCTGCAATCGAGAGTCAAAGTCCACTGCGAATGCCACCAGCTCCTCACCTTCCATCATGTTCTTGGTTGTGGTGCACCACAACTGACCACCTGTGTGTGACAGAGAATAAACGACACATCATTGCTGCTGCATTTAGCCACTTCAGTTTAAAACGTATGCAAATGTTTTTCATGTAAGGGTTGATCATTTTTATGATGCATTTACATTAAAGATTGTTGCTGCTTCTTTACATTCTTGAACATTTTGTCACAAATTAATTGCATTGTTAAATCCAATTAAATTTGTAAAATGGAAGATAATCATTTTGTGTTGGGACTACATTAATCATTTTTGTTGATATAACATTGGGCAGTGGATCTATAGTTCCCAGCATGCTTTGCAAGGGACTGAATGACCATGATGTGTGTTCTTTCACTCAATGAGCAAACTGTGCTAATGCCAGTTTTGAGATCAGTCTCTTTTACTTGCTCATCCTTTATGTTGTATATAATGATTAACAAGGTTGTCTCTAGCATGCTAACATGTTTTTGCTAGTTAGTAAGACATAGGAACTTACATTTAAGTTGGTCCAACAAAATATTGTTTGTTTGGCTGGTTCTACCAACCTAAACTAATCGTGTGGAAACATTTTCCTTAATTTAATTAAGTTCATTGAACAAACACTACCATTTAAAAGTTTAGGGTCAGTATGATTTTTAAATTTTTTTAATAAAAATGTATTAATACTTTTATTTAGCAAGGGCACATTAAATTGATCCAAACAATGACAGTCATAAATTATTACAGATTACAGAAATCTTTTGCAACATTATGAAAGTCTTATTATGACTAAATAAATGTTGTTCTTTTGAGCTTTCTATTAATCAGATAATCTTTCCACAAGTGTTTTTAACATTGATGATAATAATAAGAAAGCAGTGAGCAGTAAAACAGCATCTGGAGGATCTTGTGACACTGCTGAAAATTTAATCACAGGAATAAATTGCATCTTAAATATCTTAAAATAGAAAACTGTTAAAATTATTATGATATTTTTATAATTTATTATACATTTTCACACTTATACATTGTACTTGTACATTTATTATTATTATTATTATTATTATTTTTATTTTTTTACATCAAATGCTAAAGTTTACTTTGTCTAGAAATTATACAGGAAACTCCAAGACAGCCATAAATTCATAAACAATTTTGCAGTAAAAACAGTTTACTGACAGCCAGACTGGGTAAAAATGGTGAGCTTGGGGAGGAACAATCTGTCTAATTAATGGAAGATGGGAATTGGGTTTAAAAAAATAAATTAAAAATGCACTCTTTTTGCAGTTTGGGTGGTGATGTTTACACACTTTAGCTTTAATTAATCATGTTGCTTTAAAGGGATGGTATATCTTTAAGGTCCACTGCACATCTAACACTTGGAGTTCAGATCAAACATTCTGCTTGAGCATTTTAAATATACTCAGAATAGACAGGAAAAGAAAAGCGGGGAGGGATAGATGGGAAGTCAGTGGAAGGGTTTAAGCTCAGATAGCATTTATCTTCACACACGGAAGGATTTCAGCCACACTTCATTTGCCATTCAAGTGATTAAAGTTTTAAATATGACTATTTACAAAAAATCTGGCTTCCGAGATAACAACAAACTATGATACGCAGATGCTAAATGGCAGAATTAGGACATTGTTTCAGTAGGGAAGCTGGACAATTAATTAAAGCTCTCTGTTAGCTCAAACACACTGACTGACGGAGCTTCAGAGGGGAAGATGAGCTGTGCTTTCAGACCAGCTGTTGGGAGGGAAGGTAATGAGGGAAAAACAGCAAGGGAATGTAATTCTTGAATTTAGGAAAATGTACAAAAAGGCAAACATTAGCATTGACCCACTGACTAACTACTTTGCTGGTCAACTAGTTGACTAATAAAAACAAGTAGTCGTGCAAAAAGCTAATCTGCATTTTCAACTAAGTAACGCAAGTTTTCCTATTTACTGACTGACAGCCCTCCTGTCCCCATGCTGAGAGGAATGGGATGTCAGAGTTGGATTCTCATGTTAAACATGGACAAAGTTTAAAAATATGAGTTGGACGTATGACGCAGTATTTCTGTGCCAAGTACACTCCTTCAGGACCCCAGGTGAGAAAAAGTAACGCAAAAGTAATGTAGCGCAATTTTGTAATGCATTACTTTTAAAAGTAACTTTCCCCAACACTGCTAATCGGTTCAAATTTTAGTACTGGTTTTAGCGCAAGTTGGAATCTTAGGTCAGACAGTAAACAGTCGAATCACTGAATAAATCACAAATTTTCTATTTTTCAGGGGCGCTCAAAAATTAAAGATATCACACAATCAGATCAGATATATAAAAAGAAATAAAGTTAGCGAATAAAATGGCTTTCTAATACAGGCACTGACTGCGAAAGCTTCAGTGTGTTAAAAAAAAAATGCACGACTGCTGCCAGAAAGAGCAGCTTATCAACGTGTGAATCTGCAGCGAGGAGACACGCTCTTCAGACGGGTCCTCTTCATCAGCGGGATCCTGTCACACACCACACACTGCCTGGAGAGGCTCTCTCGTTCCTTATCTCCTAATTAAAATAACAAAAACTGCCGTCGCCATCAGCGCAGATCAAAACTGTCACCTGCAACAGCAGGAGGGCGCAGGTCACCTCTGCCTGCTCAATACTGCTGGAAGTTGCATGAAGAACTCATTACTTACACTAGAAAAGAAGCCAGAATGTGATGTATGCAGGGTGCCACAACTGCTGCGGCACTGTGGGATGGCCAGTGAGTTTTAACATCTCAAAGCGAATCACTGACTAACTTTGACTGCTCAGAAATAAGGTGTAATAAGAATCAGAAAGATATTAGTGTTACAGTCATGTCCTTCTCCGATGCAGATGTTTTTGAGGCTGTAAGGTAATGGTTTACAGCAGTGGTTTTCAGCTGAACACCAGTACCAAAAACTGTATAAAAGTGTTATTTTAGTATTATATATATATATATATATATATATATATATATATATATATATATATATATATATATATATATATATATATATATATATATATATATATATCACACACAGTTTCTGCCAATCTCATGTTAATCTTGAGTACCTATAGAGTAGTATTACATCCTTCATATCTCTGAAAAGTCTTTAGTTTTATCATATTTATAAAAGACAGATACGCTGTACCGATTCTTTCCGAATAAAACCGAGCGGCTGGAGGCGTATCGTGTGGGCGGAGCTAAAGAGCTACGAGCATGCGCAGCTATTGCGTTGAGAGCATCTGAAAGCTGTGATATACTTAGAAAACGTGGAAGAAAACGTCCTAAATAAACTATGGCTATCAATCAGATTCAGCCATACATATCTGATCCAGAATCAGATCCAGAGGCTGAAATTGTAGAGGAGCAGCAGCAGCAACAACGACTACAGCAGGACGTCTCTATGTGGTAATGTTATGTACTGTAACTAGTGATGACGAAATAAGGCTTCCTGAACCACTGAGACCTAGCAGCCCATTGCTTCACCAAAAGGTCCATTACCCGAAGCTTCATTCATCATTGCTCACTAGTGACACCTAGCTACTGAGCAAAGAAATGGCAGACAAATCCATTAATCCTGACCCAATGACATGAGCAGACATTTGTCCATTGCCTGGGTATAAAATAAAATATGTATCTTTCTCTTTCTGACTTTACTTGCACAAAGACAACTGTCAGACACACTGTTAATTAATTATTTATTTATATACTGTGATCAACCTATCCAGCAGATGCCAAAGGACACCTAATAACAGAGGAAAACTCTATTACAGAAAAAATATCTAACCTAATAGAAATAATGTAGTATACTGTAGTTTAATAGCATAATGTAATAATATAAAGCCCTAACACATATGAACCGCAATAACGACAATGACACAACTCGATAACTCTCTGACACTACTCCTGACACTTCTCTGAAACACTCTACAACAACCACAAGGTGGTGCGAGTTTCGAACCCGAAGCGACACTCAGACCGACCCGATGACGTATTCCACACAAACCGAGGCCTCGTTTTTCATCGTTCACACAACACAAGCCTTCATCTGGCACGCCCAATTATTCTCGCCACAAGCTCCGACGCCTCGGTTCAAATGTCCCATCACTAACTGTAACTGTATATTTGCTAGCGGCTTGTGTAAATTACTAATTTCTACTTTTTATTACATCGTTGTATTTTTTTTATTTGCCCGTTTTAAAAGGTGTACGTGTGGGAAGTGCACATCACATGCTCCACTGATAAATTAACTATACGAGATCATGTTGTTTACTTGATGTGCACTTATGCGCCGATAGCCAACAATACACATGCGCAGTTTTACTCACCGCCTGCGGTTACAACGCATGACCGTGAACCTTTATCTTTGGGACTGCTCCATCTTTCAGCATTAGACGATCAGTCTAATCATCGCTGAAATGTAGGGATCAAACTGAACAGGGTTGTCTAAACACACTTCTTTGGTGACACTGTCGATCCTGTGAAGTCTGTGATCCGTGCGTGCGTGCAGCGCACGAGCAAAACGTGTTGTCATTCATGAACAATTCATTAATTTTGAACAAATCTTTAATATGACTCGAGAACGAGTTGTCTCAGAGAGCGGTTCGTTCATTTTGTGCTGACCGCGCATGCGCAACATCCCATATGTTCTGTACAGGAAACAGAATTGATTAGTTCATCTCTCGAGTCATTTGTTATTTTGTCACGTGACACTGACAGCCGTGTTGGATGCTGAAATGAGTTAATTCACAACCCTCCTTACAAGCAAGTGCGTCGTTTTTGTTTTGTTTGTTTAGTTCAGTTTTTTAGCTAGTATAATAATTTATTTTCCTTTGAAGACTGGACACATTGGGTTAGAATGGATAGGCATAACAAATGTTTATTGCGCATATCTTCTGATAATTTTATAATAATAAATATATTACAACATGCAGTCAATAATACGACTGTAATGTTGTATATGTTGCAAGACACTGAACCGGGAAGCGGACACGTGACAAAAGAACGAGACGAGAAGACTCGAGCGATGAACTAATCAGTTCTGTTTCTGGTACAGACTGCATAGCCTTGCCTATGGGGCTGGGACTTGATGAACGAATGACTCGAGAGATGAACTAATCAGTTGTTTCCGGTCACTGTATGCGTTGCATATGAGGCTGTCACAGCCCAGATCAGACATGATGACGGAACTAACGGCTCGAACTCGAAGACATGAGAGGTGAACTAATCTTTCCAGGGAACAGACGTGACTAAATGTGAAGTGACAAAAGAAAGATTTGGATCGGGAGGTGACTGCATAGCCTGAAGACCCAGCTAAGCAACTAATTAATAATTTCTTTCTCAAAGTTTGGCCATGGCTGCATTAGCTTATAGTTTATTTTTTATTCCAAAAGTACTAAATCTGTTGGAAAATTTAACATGTAACATTTGAATCATATTCTGCTGAAAGGAACGAAATGACTTGAAAAAAGATGTTCATTTTGCTGAACGGGATTCAAAGATCCGAGTCAGTAAAATGATCCGAACTTCCCACTTCTAGCACTGCTTCCGGGAGAAGTGCCCGTACAAGGAAATTCCTCCCTTTGTTGACGTCACGCAGACCCATACCCGAGAAAAACTTTCTGAAACTTTTGGCACAGAAATACTCCATCAAACTTATTTTTTTTGAAACTTTGTCCATTTTTAGCATGGGAATCCAAGTGTAAAAACTCAGAATGCATGAAATAGCATTTTATATTTACATATTATTTAAAATCAAAATTTTGAAGTTTTCATGCGATCAGCAGCTAATGACACATGACTTTGATTCAAAATACTTTACCTTTGACCAACAAAAAAAGCTGCTATGCCTATTTTATTTTTAAAATATTTATTTTGCTATTACATGATTATACATTTAATTATATGCATTTAGCATTGTTTCCCCCTTGTGACCCTATCAGAAGAATATACCTGCAACCTACTAATTAAAAACACACTGCAGCCCGTTATCATCTTGGAAATAAAAGCTTTGCATTTTTAATCCAATTTTGTGAAACATGTTTTGGCAGCACACATGCTGTCCCCATCACACTGGAAATGGTCGTTTAAATTGAGCACTATGCATTGATGGATACAGTGACTGTTGTATGCTTCATATTTTTGGCAAATGCAGTAGAAAATTTCTGCTTTCTGCACAATGTCTGCTTAATATAGCAGCAACAGTCAATGTCAAGCAAAGCTTAACTTCATCATGCAGTGATGACAAAAGGCTTGCTCGAACCCTTCGCAGGGACAGTATGGAAGGTCAAGCAAGCTTTTCCAGCTGATTCTCCCCCTCAACTCAAGGTGCTCGCAGGGTCAAAAAGTCAAACAACCACAGTTCAGATGGAGACTTCCTGTCTGTGCCATTGTAAGTTCACACACTGAAATACACAGGTCGACGGCCAGCCCTAAAGCGAGAGACACGGGACCCTTGCTAAAAAAGCGTAGCCAGCGCAGTGCTGCTTTCGCCTGTGAGCTGTCTGCAGCAGAAGGCCTTTGTGCCGCGGCCAACGCAGTCGCAATGAATCCTATTGTCTCCGTCCTCCTGCAGCGCACCTGATAAAAGAATAAAGAACTATGACATATTCCAAAAACAATGGAGGAATTAAGGACACACAATACGCCAGCTGCTTCATTAAAACAATCAAAACCCGGTATCCTGTACATAGTCCAGATAACTTTAAAAAAAGGTTCTTTTCATACAATCTCGCAGTATAGAATCCTCTAGCGCAGGCTCTTCCTCGCGGCCCAAACTCCCCCCTTGTTCGCACTAATGATGCTTTTAAACACTTACTTAAAGATGTTCACATAAAGGAATTACAGGGGGTTCAAAATTATGCAATTACATGTGTAAGCCCATGCCGCTCTAATCAAACACACCAGGATGAGCCGTAGACTGAAAGCCGCGGCGTCCCTCAAAGGCAGGGCACGAGCACTTTGAATGATCACTTTAAAAGATCGACCATGTTGTAAAAGCACAAAACAAGCCTTTCTAGCACTCGTTTGCTTTCTCTTTCTGTCTTTTGGTGGCAAAAGCCGACAGAAGGGTTGGCTAATGAACTGGCCGGAGGACAGCTACTCAAATGTTTGCATGTGTAAACAGTAGAAGACTTTAATAGTGCTGTAAAATGCATAGTTAAACATATCTGTGTTTGTTTCTCCCATCTGTCCAGACAAAAGGCTGCATTAGAGGCCGTGACGGAAGTGGAGCACAAACCTCAGCGCTATGCCAAAAATTACACTGCCAAAAAACAAATCTGGGGCAAAGGAAGGCAAATGCATCCTTTATATTTTGTGTCAATAATGGTGCATTTGATGTGTAAATTGTATGTCATCTTTCCAGAAAGATCAGGTGGCTTTTACCTTCAGACCGTAAGTATTTAATAATTCATTCACTACATGCAAAGCCTGAGAAAATAACAAAATATTCCTCTCCTTTCTGTTATATGTCTGCATAAGGAACAACATGTAATTATGACTTTCTGTTCCTCTGTGTTTCTATCATTAGGCTAATAAAAAACAAGTAAGTGAGCAATTCTTGTAAATGCCAATAAAATAATTGTGCAAAGGCATCAGCTATGAAAATGAGATGAAATGATCCTCACAACTCCATACTAGCAGGCAGAATGCTGCTAGCTGCAGATAGTTGCTAATAGTAAAGTGTGAAGTAAAAAATAAATGAAACCACAAAGACTTTCTCAGAATAATAAGGGGCTGAAAAATAACCTAATACCGACAAACAGGAAATAGTTGCTCATTTTGCTCTGTCCTCAGAAATAGATGTAATAAATAAAAAATAAATAAAAATAGAGATGCTAAAGCGACAAAATTTCTTAATGCATATGGTTTTAACGATATTCATGCAGTCATTTCTAATCCAATCAATTCCCAAATGGATAAAATTAACCCCTCCCAACTTTCTTTCTAGTTGAGTGTTGTGTTTCATTTGGAAATACATCAGATAATGGAAGTAAAATGGGTTGCATTTCATTCTGGCTTTGAACAAGACTCAACTAGAAAGATGTTCATATAGCCAGTGCTTGCTAACAATTCAACTACACTCTCAGAAAAAAAAAAAAAAAAAAAAGGTACAAAAGCGGTCACTGGGACGGTACCCTTCAGAAAGGCCATTTAGGTACTAATATGTACAGTTTTGGTATCAATATTTACCTTTGAGAGACTAATATGCTTTCTTTAGGTACAAAGAAAAGGTACACCCCAGTGACAACTTTTGTACCTTTTTTCCCCTCCTTTTTCCTGAGAGTGTACATGCACACAGAGAAAAAAAGAGTGATTAAAATTGTACCTTTAGGGGTGTAATAGCTTGTATAATAACCCTTAAAAGGACATATTTGTACTTTTTACCACAAAAGGTTCATAGTAGTACCTTAAGGTACATATTTGTACTAATATGCACCTTTTATAATAAAGGTACTAATATGCAACTTTTAGGAGTAAAAAAGGTACAAAGATGTAAAAAAGGTATAAAGATTAAGGGTACTGCCCCAGTGACAAGCTGTTGTACCCTTAAAGGTACAATTTTGACACTCTTTTTCTCTGTGTGAGTGAGTACACACTTAGTTTGAACCTCATCAATTATAAGACTAAACACACAGCAAACCAATACAGCAAGTCTCTGTTCCTGACAAGCCATCACACTGATCACACTGATATGATTCTGTCTCAATGTCAACAATCACTGTGTATGGCCATAAGGGGGCACTGTTTGCATACTGTAATACAGATCTGACCTATTAGAACTCTCTCTGCTCATCCCAAAAGCACACGAGATGAATTACAGGCGCACAGCTACTTGTCTCTTCCTTGTTCCTCTTAAAAGACAGTTCACTCATTTTGTAAGCATTTCAACTATTGTCTTGCAGTATTTTCTGTAGCATAAATGACTTATGCTTACATTCTTTGCACATGATACATTTGTGGAAGAGTTCAAGAAAATAAAATGACAGTAGTGACTGTATCAAAATAAACCATATGCAATATAGTAATGTAATTTAGTATAGCACTGTGTATTGTAGTGCAGTACATTACTATGTTGTGGTGTGAAATGCAGTATACGCAATATTAGTACAGTGTCAAATAGTAGACTATGGTACAGTATAGTAAATCAAATTTGTTCTCAACATTACATTTGCACAACACACTTCAGGTATCTAACTCCAATCAGATCCAGAAATGTGAGTATAATACTGAATGATTTATAAGTCAAAATTTGATGTTTATTTAATGATTAAAAGCTGATTTTGACAAATCCCTTTAGAAGTACTTTTCATTTGCAGATTTGAGAATCACACTGACAAAAGCTTTAATTTAGTGTTTACAGCAACAGCTGTGATGTGAATTAGCATTATAAAAACACATCCGCTCATCAGTTTAACGCCAAACCAAACTTTGTTCACACATCACATGAATGTTAAAAAAGCATTTATGGATGAAAAGCAAGCATCCCGCAGTGGCAAATGAATATATATTTGGCTTGAAATTACACTTTTTTTTTTTCCTACAGGCTTTTAATAATGAAAAAAAAAAAAAAAAAAAAAAAAAAATAGAATTTGATCTACTTTTCATCATTAGCTCACTCGACGAGAAAAATCTTGAAATACTCTCGGGTAAACGAGAGTGTTGAGCAAACATTCTCACCGAGAGCAGCGCTCACTTCGTCAGGTTACTGCGTAATGGTTGCGGCTAGTCGACATGTGTTTACTGCGGCCCCCGCTGGGAGGGACACACACATGCCACCCGTCTTGACCATCAGCGTTAATGGGACGTCACGCCTCCGTGGCATCGGGGAGCGGTAGTGTTGAGTTGCACGGCAGACCCCCAGCTGTGGTCGGTGGCCCGCGTCCCCTTCCCAGCATGCTCCACGCTGGGGAGCAGGTGAACGGCCGGGCTCCAGCGGGACCGCTCTCTTCCAACATGGCTCCGTCCCCGTGCCACATGGGCTCGTGGACGCTTGCCCTCATGCAAATGCACGGCCTCCAAAAATGGCTCCTTCTCCTCTTTGGAAACCTCGACTAGGGCCGTCTGGCAATGACGTTTTTTTGTGGGAGACTGAGCCAGATTGATGCACCTGTCAACCATTTTGGAAGATGAAGGATTGCTGTGACATGGACAAATCGCAGGAAGAGAGCCTGACAAAGATGTCTCACAGTGGAAATGCATTCTGGGAAAAAAGGGGGCGTTTAAGGATATTGTGTCATTTATTTATGATATTAATACAGTACACAATAAAGACATTGTTTGACTGAACAATGGTGGACGAGGGAGTGTTTGAAGGCAAATTAATTTTGCAACTGCATTTTGTAATGCTAATGGTGACATCATCTACAATCCTACACTGTAAAAAATACTTTACTTGTTGCTTTCTAATGTTGGAGTGCTGATTCACACACTCACAAAATATTATGTGCCAATATTATGTGCAAGAATATTTAAAGATTCTTGTATTATCCCTTAAAACAGCCACAAACATATTATTCCTCTCTTCCTCTGAGCCAGTTCACAACTATGATCAATTCTCAGACAATTTTCACATGCATAACATTATTTTATGCCTAATCCTAATTTCAAGATTAGAATTATGGCCAGTGACAGAGGAAAATGCAAACATGACCCAGATGTTTTCCACTACATCTGTGGATGTTTTACTGCCTCCAAACAGCCACAGAAAATGTTGTGGAAAACACTTATTTATAAACTTTCGTGGACATTTAATGGAGTATTTGAACATATATTTTCACTCCTTTGCAGGAGTTTGTAGTTAAATTATATGTTTGAATACTACTTTATGTCATAAAAAAAACAAAAAACTAAACCTTTTGACATTTGACTGCTTTTGTTATTTTGTACATTATATACATATAATTTGAAAAACCAAAAGACAGTTTTTAAGAATTAGTTTGAACTCAGCTTCATCAAATTAGATAACATTATGCCTTTTTTTTTGCAAATAAGCAGATTTCCCCCCCCCAAGATGCAGGGCTTTTCAGTGTTACTTGCTGTTTCTTTGTAATTGTTTGTGAAATTTACAAGCAATTTCTGACTGAAAACTGCTTGTACACCAAATTTTCTCAGTGTACCTGATAAATCCGGACTGCTTGCACCGCAACCCTTCGGTAATGCCACATATTGCGCAAAGCGTAGGCTAATTACGTCCTCCATCGCTTCGAGCATTCGAAATAAACATTCAGCGGCTAAAGGATCTAATTGCGTTTGTCGGCTGGTGCGGAGGGAGGACACTGCTGCCCTTGCACAGTGCCATGCTGTCGTCCTGGCACGGCCCGTCCACTGCCCCAGGTACTGCCATACGGCCATCTGGAGCTGACATCTGTCTCTCTATTGATCATAAGGGTTTAGCACTTGATCAAACAGACTGCGACAGGAAATTGCTCTTTTCCCCACAGCAAAGGTGGGCGGCAGGCACGAGGGTAATAGAGTGGAACAGATTCACTGGGTCTCACCGCAGCACACACCAGCCCTGGCATCCACAGCAAACGTGGAACGGGCACTGGTGGGAACGCTGTGCCAGGGTGTGACCACTTCAGCTGGTGTGTGTGTGTGTGTTTGCAGCAAGACAGTGATCCCAGGAGAAGAAATAAAGCGAGTAAAGGGACTGTTTTGAAAAGAAAATCCTTCCCGCTGATGTCTACAGCATCATTAAAACTTCTCGATATGCGTTGAAAGGCTTCACTTCGCAGAACACTTTGGAAAATGACACAAAATGGCAAAAGAGTTTGGAAAGGTGTCAAAAACAAACCCAAATATATCCCGAAAATATTTACAGGGATAAATGTGCCAGATGGGGACCGCTCTGCTTTTTTCAGAAGCAAACATACTCTGTAGTTCAGGATATGCTGAATACAGGAACATTTTAATGAGCGCAAAACATCTGCTAAACTCCTCGTGCTAGTCCAGTGAACCACTTCTACACAACATTTCATCATATTTATACAGATTTCATCTTTTTAGCAGAAAACAATGATTAATATGTTATTCAAAAAATAAAATTACAATTCTTATGAACAGTCATTATTTGCTTCACATACAGTGGCTCCAGCTGAATCATTGCATTATAAAACAAAATATCAAACCAAGTGTTATTCGTTGCGCTTTATTTTACAGTACGTGTTATCCAAGAAAGTACTGGAAATTAGGTTTAGGGGTAAATTAATTAGGGGAAATTAAGGTTAGGTTTAGGTGTTAGTGTTAGTGTTTAGTGTTAGTACCTAGTTATAACCCAGCTATTGGCTATAATAAGTGTACATGTGGAACAGGACTGTAAAATAAAATGCTACCGCATTATTTATTATAGAGGAAGGAGACGTTGCAAAAAAAGAGTTAGGCATTACATTATTGATTATTGTTGACCAAAATGAAATGTAGCCACTGTATGAATTCATGTTAAAGTGAAATAAAAATATGCATTTTGCAAAAATATGTAGCAGTTCCTCAGTGTAAACCATATAATATTTCATATTATATATGCTTATTACACACTTTATATAATTTATACATATGTCTACATGTATACAGGTCGCATTTGCCCCAGCCAATCGAAACACTTGTCACTATGACATTTTGCTTGTACATGTAATTCGGTCCATGTTAAGTTTGTGATTCACCTCTCCTCTTCCTGCCCCTCATTTCTCCTTCCCGCTGCTGATTAAACCTGCGACCGTCCCCCGTCTCGCATTACCATTCAATCTCAGGGCACCAAAAGCCAGATGCACAAGGTGCTTCCACTTTTGCAGCTTCACAAAGAGAGAGAGAGAGAGAGCTAGAGAGAGAGAGAAAGAGAGAGAGAGAGAGAGAGAGAGAGAGAGAGAGAGCCAGACCGAGATAGAGAGAGAGAGAGAGAGAGAGAGCCAGACCGAGAGAGAGAGAGAGAGAGAGAGAGAGAGAGAGAGAGAGAGAGAGAGAGAGAGAGAGAGAGAGAGAGAGAGAGAGAGAGAGAGAGAGAGAGAGAGAGAGAGAGCCAGACCGAGAGAGAGAGAGTCCTGTAGCCCAAGGAAGAACAAGTTGAAAGTGCGAAGGAGGAGAAAAAAAAATATGACCAGGGGATGTGATAAAAAATTATCAGCGAGTGTGTTTTCCTGTTTGGTTTTAATCTACATTTAATTAAATTCTTATCTGCTGTGTGCTTATGGCTGCATTTGAATGGCACGACTGCATTCATTATGAATGGTAAAATTGAACTTGCGCATTGTGTGTGGCCCAATAAAGCAACAAGGCTCACTGCGGTGCATGCAGGAGAAATCAAGTCAATTAAGACGCTCTTTAAATTACCACTGTATCAAAACAAGGAGCGCCGCATGCTCCATAATAGAATCCTGACAGGCAGAATGCAAACAGTTACAGTGTTTAATATACAGGTACATCAGCCCGTCGTATGAGGGCCCAGATTTACTGGCCCAAGAGGGACCGAAATAGGGTCATTACATCAAGAGGTCAAATGAAATATATTTGTATAAAATAACAATATGTTATTAACAAGATGTTAAAATACTTCTCCTGTCCAAGACAACTATACGTAGGCAATTTATAGACTGATTCCCAGAGAAAAGGTGTAAACACTATGACACTATCATAACATTGTTTGAGCATCCCGACTAGCAACACTGGCTCAACCAATAGGGTGAGTTTAGGGCGGGACTATGAGTTTGTTTGACAAAACAGAAATTTCTGCTTAAAAACAATGATTATTTTTTGCAATACCATTTAGTGACACTAAATTTTATTTTTTTTACTCGGCAAAAGTGACAGTAAAGATATTTGTAATGTTTCAAATAAATGTTGTTCTTTTGAACTCTATATGTGACCCGTGCTGGCAAAATGAGTTGGAATGTGCAGGGGATCATTTCAAGCTACAGTTAAAACGTAGGTTCACACAAAAAGCGAGTTTATTAAGCCCTCATCTAGCGATCCCAATGCTCCAAATAACAATTAAACATCTAAAAGTATCTTTATTTGTACTTTTTCGGAGACCGTTTCGGAGACCTTTCCCGTGTCTGTGAAAAACGATCGGTCGATCTTGCGCTGACTGACAGATCCAACGCGTGCGATAGCGATAGGTCAGACAGTGATAGCGATATACACAGAATTACAGTATTTAAAATATCTGTCTTGGCGAGTACTCACACAAACATTATCTGTCATATCTTAAATGAATATTTGGTTAACTGTTGTGGAAAAACATCTGATGTGTGATATTTTAGATCCGTGCGGTACAGGAGGTCTTAATATATAGACCGTCTGTTTCATATTAGGAACACACTGCTATTTTTGAAAATAGGCTCCTTTTCTAACTCCCCTAGAGTGAAACAGTTGAGTTTTTGAATCCATTCGGCCAATATCCAGATCTGGCGGTAGCATTTTTAGCATAGCTTAGCATTGATCATTGAATCTGATTAGGCCGTTAGCATCTCGCTCAAAAAAAATGACCAAAGAGTTGTGATATTTTTCCTATTTAAAACTCTTCTGTAGTTACATCAGGTACTAAGACCGACAGAAAATGAAAAGTTGTGATTTTCTAGGCCGATATGGCTAGGAACTATACTCTCATTCCTGCGTAATGATCAAGGAACTTTACTGCCTTACCATGGGTGCAGCAGGCGCAATATTTTTATTATCTCGTGCTCATAGGGACTCATTTTGCAGGCACAAGTCACATATATTTATCAAAGAATCCCGAAATCAAAGAATCCTTTGATTTTTTTCATCAAAAATTATTAGGCATTAGAGTAGCAAATCATCATTAGAATGATTTCTGAAGGATCATGTGACCCTGAAGACCGGAGTAATGATGCTGAAAATTCAGCTTTGCATCACACGGATAAATTACACTTTAAAATGTATTCAAACAAAAAACGGCTCTTTTAAATTTTAATAATATTTCACAATATTTCTGAAATGTATATATAACTGTATTTTTCACATACACTCTAAAAAGTGCTCAAGTTGGGTTGAAAATGGACAAACCCAGAAATTGGGTTGTTTTAACCCAGTAAATGGGATGTTTTAACCCAGTGGTTGGGTTAAATGTTTGCTTAAAATAACCCAATTACTGGGTTTGTCCATTTTCAACCCAACTTGAGCTGTTTTTAACCCAGTATTTTTTAGAGTGTATGTGATTTAAAAAAAATAAGAGACTTCTTAAAAATAAAAAATGAATCTTACAGTCTTTTCAAATTGTATATGTATTATGTAAGGTTCCTATAGGAACGAAATATCCCAAATGGGATCTGTAATATCTTTATTGTTTCTTCCAGTCAGCAATCTAGATCAAATGGAGACTTATGACGTCTTGTTTCTAACATTTGTATCCTGAGAAAAAAGGCCAAATGCCCCAAACTGAACTCAGTTTTGCTAAACACTAACGTCTGCAATCAAAGGTCAGATCCCAATGTGAACTCAAACATTAGTCTAGATGAGCAGCTACATTAATCCTACAACTCTACACTTTTCTTATATGTCAACAATTATTTCAGTTGTGTCTATGTTTCTCCAAAGGAATTTTAGGAGAAACAACTCATACAAAGGCTGATACTTGAAACATAACGGATAACTCGATTATATCCTCTGTTATGAAAGAGCCGAGGAAAACAATATACAAGAAAAACACAAAATAGCGGTGATAATCATAGACCCTAAGTATGTTTCCAGACCTTGTTAGAAAGAAAGCATGCATGTGCTGCATTAAAAAGACTGCAGTGATATACAATAATGCCTTTGACGAAGAGCAGGATTTGCAGGATTCCATACGGCAGAGAGCAATTCATCAGAGGAAGGACAGAATGAGAGTGTCACAAGGCAGACGCTACAGTCACACCTGCCAAAATCCTTAAATTCAGATCAGGCCTATGCATGTGTGTGTGTGTGTGTGTGTGAGAGAGAGAGCGAGAGATGAATGGCCTTGGTGCGTTGCAGAGGGATCGCAACAGATAATCGCGTCTCTCTCGAGCGGCGGCGGAGAACTCAGATCTGCTCTTTTAAAATAATGTCGAGGGAGTAAAGTGTCTCCAAAAGCCCCTGCGTGCAGGTTATCTTGGGCATTCTGTGTTTGCCGTTTAAATCTTAACGGGACACGAGCAGGTGCGGAGAGCAAATACATCTGGAGTGGATAGGAACTGGAGTGGAAATGTTGTTGCAGAGGAGGGAAAGATTAGCTGTCGTATTGGGCCTACGGAGATGAAAGTCTCTTACGATGGCTTTTATTCCCTCCACATAAAGAAGGAGAGGAAAAAGAAGGAGGTGAAGAAAAAAAAAACTGTGAAATGTGCAGCACACCTTGTACAACTCAATTTTATGATGTCCATTACCTCACTTCCACCATCATGCTGTCTGCACAAACGTCACTGATCAGTGTTGGGGAGTAAAGGCCCGTTCACACTAAGGTCAATAAATATAAAGATAACCATAAATATATAGTTGTGAATATAAAAGAATAGTCCACATCACAATAACAATAATAGCACAGAGAAAAAATATTTTTGGAATCACTTTTAGAACGATTTTTCCAGCAGATTTTTCCAGCAGAGCAATAAAAATTTAAAATTTGACAGCCAATCAGAATCCATTCTGCTTTAAAAAGGTCGAGCATTTAAAGTGGTAGGCGACAAAACTGCAGAGAGCGCTTAGAATAAACAGAACAAATAAATAGTCCGCTGGTATAAGCACTAATATTGTTATCTTTATAGTTAACATTCTTGGTGTGAACGAGCCTTAAAGGAACACGCCACTATTTTTGAAAATAGGCTCATTTTCCAATTCCCCTAGAGTCAAACAGTTGAGATTTACCGTTTTCGAATCCATTCAGCCGATCTCTGGGTCTGGCGGTAGCACTTTTAGCAGAGTTGCTAGAGAGTTGCTAGACATTTGCTAGGGTGCGTCTAGATTTCTAGGCTAGTGGCGTGTTCCTTTAAATAACAAAACACATTGATACTAAAATAATATAACTACATGTTTCAGTAGAGTGACTGTTTTCAAAATAGAGTAACTTTTCCAGTAAGTAGCTACATTTTTAGACAAATAAAAATTGTTACCCAAATTTTTCCTTGCATTGGGAAGTCTGATTCATAGTGAATCCGATAGTTCAGATGATTTATTTAAATGAACTCACCTAAATACCACCTATAAACAAAAAAACCAAAAAAAAAATTATATATATATATATACACATACACACACACACACACACACACACACCTAAAAGATTATTAGGAACACCTGTTCAATTTCTCATTAATGCAATTATTTAAATCAACCATTCACATGGCAGTTGCTTCAATGCATTTAGGGGTGTGGTCCTGGTCAAGACAATCTCCTGAACTCCAAACTGAATGTCAGAATGGGAAAGAAAGGTGATTTAAGCAATTTTGAGCGTGACATGGTTGTTGGTGCCAGACGGGCCCATCTGAGTATTTCACAATCTGCTCAGTTACTGGGATTTTCATGCACAACCATTTCTAGGGTTTACAAAGAATGGTGTGAAAAGGAAAAAACATTCAGTATGCGGCAGTCCTGTGGGCGAAAATGCCTTGTTGATGCTAGAGGTCAGAGGAGAATGGGCCGACTGATTCAAGCTGATAGAAGAGCAACTTTGACTGTAATAACCACTCGTTACAACCGAGGTATGCAGCAAAGCATTTGTGAAGCCACAACACGCACAACCTTGAGGCGGATGGGCTACAACAGCAGAAGACCCCACCGGGTACCACTCATCTCCACTACAAATAGGAAAAAGAGGCTACAATTTGCACAAGCTCACCAAAATTGGACAGTTGAAGACTGGAAAAATGTTGCCTGGTCTGATGAGTCTCGATTTCTGTTGAGACATTCAGATGGTAGAGTCAGAATTTGGCGTAAACAGAATGAGAACATGGATCCATCATGCCTTGTTACCACTGTGCAGGCTGGTGGTGGTGGTGTAATGGTGTGGGGGATGTTTTCTTGGCACACTTTAGGCCCCTTAGTGCCAATTGGGCATCGTTTAAATGCCATGGCCTACCTGAGCATTGTTTCTGACCATGTCCATCCCTTTATGACCACCATGTACCCATTCTCTGATGGCTACTTCCAGCAGGATAATGCACCATGTCACAAAGCTCGAATCATTTCAAATTTCAAAATTTCATTTAAAAAATGCTGTCTTGAGTAATGAACTACTGTACAGTCATACCATTTGAACAAAAAGTTGCTACAATACAAGCAATTAACAACTTATTCATTATTCCTATAATTACATTAAAGCAATTTTTTGGTGGGGTGGGGTGGGGGTATAGTACATTGTATATTCATGCAACTGCAACAGCTTAAATATCATTAGCAGCTTTTATGGTTTTATCTTAAAATCATGAGTAGCTTATACATTGACAAGCTACAGTGTTAAAATAGCTTCTGCAACACCAGCATTTAGTCAAGTCTTGCAGATACACTGCCATCATCCAACCACAATTCAAGAGAACTTTATTTATGCTGCCATTTAAATATGACTAGGGTCAAATACATAAATCTCCCAGGCTCTTTAATGACAGTGGATTTTAGATTGCTCTTTTGTTTATCTTTTAAATGAACACACACGCACATTCACACGCACACGTCCAACATGCCAGTCTGTGGCGGTTGTGTCTGATATGCTGTCTGAATGATTCATTTAGCTCACGGTTTCAATTGTCTCTGTAATTGACCGCCGCCACTGGCACGTGACATCG
This sequence comes from Paracanthobrama guichenoti, assembly GCA_018749465.1. Lineage (NCBI taxonomy): Eukaryota > Metazoa > Chordata > Actinopteri > Cypriniformes > Gobionidae > Paracanthobrama > Paracanthobrama guichenoti. The sequence goes on from CM031958.1 coordinate 35,319,807, forward strand.
TCACCCGTTCGTTATCTGCGCAGTGGCCCCGTTTGGGCGGCGTTGAACAGCGGGTCTGTGAACTTCTCTCGCTTGATGGCAGAGACTGAAAATTAACCCAACTTCTCATTATCATCATAAAGCATTTCTTCAGCGACAGCATGACACCTGCAACCTTCATTTGCACATGCTAAAACAATGCAAAATGGCCAGTGTTTTTAATTTTGCAGCTAATGTATGCATTTCATGCTAAATGTTCATTATTAAGCACCAAACCCATGAGTCTGGGATATTACTAAACTTATGGGTAGTAGTCATATTATACTCTTAGAAAGCTGACTTGTCCTGCAATGTCTCGTGTACTGTATATCTAAAACAACATTTTGCAATTTTTTATTCTGTTGATGTTTTTGTAGACTATTTTTAGCTTATTTAATAATAATAATAATAATCTTTATACATAAAATTTCCATAAACATACTACTGAAGAATTGTCATACTTTGGAGTATTTGTACTTTTATTTTATGTATTTTTAACTGCAGAAGCATCTACAATGAACTGATGATTACTGGTTTCTATAATTATTTTTATACTTTATTTTTCATTATTTATTATCAACTTTTAAGAAATGGTGGCCAAGCTACAGTTAATAAAATATATACTTAAAAATAAATAAAATATATAATAAAATATATTCAAAAATATTGTTAAAATATACAAATAATCACAAATTTTAAACTAAAATCATAATGTTATATATATATGTAATATATATATATATATATATATATATATATATATATATATATATATATATATATATATATATATATATATATATATACATATATATATATATATATATATATATATATATATATATATATATATATATATATATATATATATATATATATATATATATATATATATATATATATATTTATTTATTTATTTATTTATTTATTTATTTTTTTTTTCAGAAATAGAATGTTGACAGATGCTACAATACATTTCAGACTAGTAAAAAATCTAGTCGACCAGTCAATCAGGTGTTCTCAGAATGATCTATTCTGCAATTATTTGGGTAAAGTGTAAAAAACAACAACAACAACAACAACAACAACAACAAAAAACTTGAAACATGCACATGGTGACCTGCTTTTGTCTTGTAGAGTTCACTTTGCCTTACAAGACGCCCCAACTCCTGCCAAATCCGGCGCTCGGAATACATTTAGTTTTTCTAATTTTAATTTAAATATGGATATTTGTGGACAGGCACTGGTGCGGGTAACACACTGCCGTCATTCGCAGAGTCTTTCTCTGGCTGGCTGAGCTAAGCAGGTTTAGAAGGACACTCTCCAATGAGATGAGCCGGAGACTTTGGCAGGAACGTCACAGCAGTCCAGTTATCCTCCGAGAAACTCTCTGGGCCCGCTGTGATGCGTGCGGCCTGGATTTATTGATCGGTTCCACTGACTACAGAGCATCAGTGCATCCCCGAATCCGGGACCATCATTTGAGTCTGGACGCCCCCCCACACCTCATTAACAGCCCTTTGACAGGCCACGGCACTAATGCGGCCTTAATCTGCTCCAAATCACTCTAAATGTCAAGCTTGGGCAGGGGACTTCTGGCTCAATGCACCAAGCGCTTAGCGGACGACACGCTTGCCCTGAAGCCTTGCCGCCACCGCCACTACTGAAAAAAACCCTCCGAGCCCCTGATCTGAACTCATTTCTGCTTTCAACTTTTTGTTTCAGTGCAGCATTAACATGCACTTTTAAACCCACACCCTTGCTCGCTCTCATCCTTAATGAGAAACAACATCTCTAGCTGAAGGATAGCGAGGGATAGAGTGAGAGAGAAACTGGGGCTGTTTATTAATAATCGAGTTGTGGAATGTTATCAGCCCGCACACAATCCGACCAATAGTTTGCCCTGATGGTAGCTGGGTTCCTCATTAGCTGAACATATTTAATCCAGAAGTTTCTTATCAAATGTCACACCTGCATCTCCAAATGGCATTTCCACATTCAGTGGCATGTATTTGGGAGATGACGCTCCAAGGTGCTTTACGGAGATTAAGCGGCAGAGAGAGTGCGAGCTTATTTTATCATTTAGCGGGTCTGGAATGAATCCAAGGAGTTTTTGTCTTGTTGTTGTAATTAGAAAGCCTTTTAAGTGATAACGGCTGCATAGGAATATGAATATGGAGCGATCGGGCCTGTTCTTTTCTCTTTTTCCACCCTCCCCATCGTATTTTCTTTTTTTCCCCCTCCTTTTCAATTGTTGAATGCAGTTTTTGTTGTATGCTGTAGCACGGATTAACTCTGGCTTCTGAAGTTTAATGAAAGACTTGAAAGTAGGCAAACGCCCCATTGGGGAACTCACTCACTTTTGGCTCTTTTCCACTCCTGACAACATTTTCCTCCATAAAAAAAAATAAAAAATAAATAAATAATCAAAATAAAAAAAATCAAAGGACAGCCGTGACCGGAACGCTGTCTCTGTGGCCTCATGCTAATACAATAAATCACTCTCTCCTGTTCTGATGAACCGGGACACTTCAAGAGGACATTTGGTTTACCTACGAGACGCCATTGCTAATGTCACACACCATAATCACAGATGAGGGTATGTGTTACATAATCAGATAACTTTTTTGGAAGTATTGCATAACTTCTTGGATTTACACCATAGCTGCTTTTTAAAATAAAAGATAAATATATCTACAATAGCTTTCTAATATTTGGGGTCAGTATTCATATATATATATATATATATATATATATATATATATATATATATATATATATATATATATATATATATATATATATATATATATATATATATATATATATATGGCATATGGCTGTGTGGGCTAAAAATGCCTTGTTGATGCTAGAGGTCAGAGGAGAATGGGCCGACTGATTCAAGCTGATAGAAGAGCAACTTTGACTGAAATAACCACTCGTTACAACCGAGGTATGCAGCAAAGCATTTGTGAAGCCACAACACGCACAACCTTGAGGCGGATGGGCTACAACAGCAGAAGACCCCACCGGGTACCACTCATCTCCACTACAAATAGGAAAAAGAGGCTACAATTTGCACGAGCTCACCAAAATTGGACAGTTGAAGACTGGAAAAATGTTGCCGGGTCTGATGAGTCTCGATTTCTGTTGAGACATTCAGATGGTAGAGTCAGAATTTGGCGTAAACAGAATGAGAACATGGATCCATCACAGTTACCACTGTGCAGGCTGGTGGTGGTGGTGTAATGGTGTGGGGGATGTTTTCTTGGCACACTTTAGGCCCCTTAGTGCCAATTGGGCATTGTTTAAATGCCACAGCCTACCTGAGCATTGTTTCTGACCATGTCCATCCCTTTATGACCACCGTGTACCCATTCTCTGATGGTTACTTCCAGCAGGATAATGCACCATGTCACAAAGCTTGAATCATTTCAAACTGGTTTCTTGAACATGACAATGAGTTCACTGTACTAAAATGGCCCCCACAGTCACCAGATCTCAACCCAATCAAATCTCCATCAACTGCAAGATGCTATCCTATCAATATGGGCCAACATTTCTAAAGAATGCTTTCAGCACCTTGTTGAATCAATGCCACGTAGAATTAAGGCAGTTCTGAAGGCGAAAGGGGTTCAAACACAGTATTAGTATGGTGTTCCTAATAATCCTTTAGGTGAGTGTGTGTAATATATATATAGGTATATATATATATATATATATATATATATATATATATATATATATATATATATATATATATATATATATATATATATATATATATATATATATATATATATACACACACACACACACTGCACATAATTTTACCCATTCCAGAAGATTTTGTGCTCACACCCAAAGTGTGTGCACACAAAACCATCTTGAGTTAATTTTCACTGCCTTATTGCGCTTAAAGAGTCAAATATAATATAAGGTCTTGGCAAGTATTTGCGTAAACCCAATCAGTTATGTTTTCATTGAACGCAAACCATTGAGAAAGAAAACGCATGTGTAACAGTATAATGGAGCAATGCGTCACAAACTTTTATATTAGATGATTAATCGTGATTAATAGATTTGACAGCACTACGACAGACAGACAGACAGACAGACAGACAGACAGACAGACAGACAGACAGACAGACAGATAGACAGATAGACAGATAGATAGATAGATAGATAGATAGATAGATAGATAGATAGATAGATAGATAGATAGATAGATAGATAGATTCATTATAATTTATTATTTTGTACATTTTATGCAGGTTAAATTTAACCTGAAGGATCATTGAAGGGGCAATTTTCCTGAGCCAAAAGGAAGGATGTGTGAAATATATAACAATATTTCTATAATATTTAGTGAGAACTATGAATGGGAGAAATAGTAATGCTCAAAATTGCGAATGAATGAAATTCTCACCTTTCATTTAAAAAAGCCAATCACCCCTTTGCACTGGTATTTTAATTCAAGAAATGCATATCTAGGTACTTTATTATATTTGAAGTTATGCAACATGCTTCTTTTAAAATAACAATACAAGTCTGAGACAAAACCTCTGCATGAGTGGAAAAACGACGACTGCACTCAACGTGCACACAGAGGCAAGAAATGCTTCACTCTGAACCCTCTACACCGATACTAATTTCTCAAGGTCTCACTGGCATTATCTAACGAGAAAGCGAGAGAGAGATACAGAAGGGAAGTTGGCGCTCAGTCCCTGGTGTGCATCCAGTAAAGCTGCTCACCATCAGCCCAGAGATAAGTGCAAAACTGAGAGGTATTGATCCAGTAATAGCAGCTGATGCTTTGACGCCCGACACCTTAACCCCGCAGACATAATGTCACAGCCTCTTATCCCAGCCTCTTAACACCACCAGCCTATCTCCCCTCGCCTGTCAGACCCCCGTGATACGCTTCTCAAAGCTCGCCCTAAATCACCCAAATCATCGCACCTTCACACATTATTTATTTTCCATCTATAACGGAGTGCAAGAGGGAGGGTGGAGAGAGAGTGAGCAGCACAAAGTGATTTACAGTTCAAGTAAAAAAGGTTACGCCTGTTTTTTCTTTATTTATCCCCAAAGACCTACAACATCTGTCAAGGCGACTGTATTCTCTCAGCTCCTATCATTGTGTGGAGCTCCATGCCGCAATTATAGAGGAACCGAAGGCTGATTGTGTGAGACTACGCCGCATGACAAATACAGCGGTGAGGGTGGGGGGACGCCGGCACATCCTCGATGGCGCAGCGGCTTAGACGCTCTCATTAACGCAGAGCTCGCCACTGTAACGACGCTCTAATACAGTTGGATAGGTGTGAATAATACCTAATGCCACCTAATTACTCCAGCGCTAATATGCGGTGCGCTCCGCAACAGTGACGCCTCTAAAGTAAAGCCAGTATCTGGAGAGAAATCGTGCGCCTTTGAGTCACCCAAGGGTGAGCATGATAATTAACTGAGTAAAGAGATTTTTTCTTTCATTTTTATGAGGAAGAAAGAGAAACAATTGCTGAAGATAAACAAACCAAATACCTTCACATTGTTGCAAAGGTTTACCTGAGTACTGAACGTGAAATTAAAATATTGGGAGTCAAAATGAGTTGCACCAAGGTTTGAGTCTTGAGGCTCGATTTACTAACAGCTTGCGCCAGTGCAAACCCTCTTTTGGCATTAAAAATCTATGGGAGGAGAGTATTTAAATGGTGTTTTATTAACAAGGTTCAGGAGAAGCACCATCCATCCATCCATCCATCCATCCATCCATCCATCCATCCATCCATCCATCCATCCATCCATCCATCCATCCATCCATCCATCCATCCATCCATCCATCCATCCATCCATCCATCCATCCATCCATCCATCCATCCATCCATCCATCCATCCATCCATCCAATTTACTGGTATTTGCACCATTATTTTATTACATAAAGCTTTAAAAAAAATCACTAGTGGGGTATTACTGATGTATTTTATGTTGTAGAATAAATTGTGAAAATATCTTGAGCTTGTGTTAACCACTTTAACATTTAACCCAAAACCCTGTCAAAAAAAACAACTGCCTTCAGGACGATGGAACCGGAAGTGCTAAAATGCTTGTTTTCAGGTTTTACAACTCATTCCTGCAGCACTCTGTTAAATTTTTATCAGAAAGAAATTCACATTTGAATTGAGTAAGATTTCAGTAAATAGTGAATCATATTGAAAAGTAGAAACGGAAAAGAAAGAGAGAAACCATTACTGAAGTAAACCAAAAAGCTTTACATTTATTGTTCACATGAATGCTAAATGCCATCATTAAATCAAATATGGTGTGTCAAGACCAGGTTTGATGTCATGACGTCTCATCATTAACATCAAACTTGAGGCCAGATTTAGTAACGGCTTATGCCAGCGCAAACCCTCTTTTGGCGGATAAAGACACGCAGTGTAAAATTAGCCCTGAAAAGGCGTGGACAGGGTTCATTTTGCAGCTGACCTTGTTGCATATGCATATTTGTAGGAGTTTCCCTTTCAGACACAAAATTTATGGGAGAAGAGTATGAATCATGCAAAGTGATTTACTAAGGTTTGCGCTAGTCAATTTACTGGTATATAATATATTATTTAATGGCCAAAAGCAGCATGTCTTAAACCAGATGCGCTGCTCTTGGTAGATTGCAATGGTCATTATGGAAATGATTTGCTTCGTCTGTGTTCAAGTTGCGCATCGTCAGTAGATCAAGTGCAGAAATTTCCACTCCCACATGCATTTATTTATTATTTTTTTTATTCCGCTCTCAACGCTAATTTGCCCTGTTTAGTAAATCTGGCCCTTGATGTTCTCACTGCACCATATTTGAACTGAATTAGACTGGAGCAGTTTCTCTAACAAGAAAGAAAGGAAGATGAACAATCCAAATATCTTTGTATTGTTGACGTTCACCTGAATACTAAACACGATCGTTTACCTTTCAGCTTTATGTATTTTTTTGTCGTTGAGGAACTGTCGAAGGGTAGATAGTGCCTTTGCTAAAGGATATTGCAGAACATTGACATTATATGCAAATGTTGTTTATGATCTGGCAGGCGGTACAGATCCTGTCTTGGTCGAGAGTGTGCAGCCCACGGCAACTTCCCAAAGCCACGCCGCTGAATCAGGCCTCTAATGAGATCTCAAGGGCTGCAGTTAGAGCGCCACTTTGTACCGCAGCAGTTGAGACATACAGCAACAACTCGGAGGCCTCCATATGTTGCCCAGGAGGCTGAGAGACTAACCCAGTGTTTCAGACAGTACAACTGAACCCGCTCTCGACTTCCCTTTTACCGTGAGCTCAGACACACAGTAAAGAAGGTGATGGAACATCAAGAGCTGTGCCAGTCAAGTGCAACTTTATTTACGTCCCTTCGGGTGTTTGCTGCAACATCTCGTCTGGTTGTGAGCGTTGAAAGGCCAATGCAAACTTACAATCCATTTGTAGTTATCAAGAGAGCTGGTAGTCGAGGAAGCCCAGAAAAATGTAAGAATACACCCACATGCACACTTTAACTGCGTGATTTAGTCTACTGAAATGCATATAGAATGCCCTCAATATTCAAGATAAGTGGGCAATAATACCTCTGTATGTCTTTTATATTTATATAATTTAATTTATTTTTTGCATCTCTGAGCAACACACGGCGGTGTTTCGTTACTGACTGAATGAATCGTTTAAAGGAATGATTCAATGACTTACTCATTAAGACAGTTAAATGCTTAGTTCCTGAATGAATCAGCCCTTTGAATGAACTGGTTGAAACTCACGCAAAGGTTTTGTGAGCGAACACAGTTTCTCGGGGGAATGCAAAGGTTTTGCGAGATGAACGCAACGTTTCTCTGGGGAACGCAAAGGTTTTATTAAAGAACGCAAAGTTTTGTGAGCGAACGCAAAGCTTCTCGGTGGTAATGCAAAACATTTGCGATTTATTATTCCTCCCATCTCATATTTTTTTCACCACCATGTCCCAGGGGCTCCATAATATTCAACGTTTATGTTTAAAACTTTAAAACATTATTTATGCATTTGTAACTGCAGGTTAAATGCACTCACGTCCCCTCTGAGCTACATTAAACCGTATGTATAAATGCATCTAAATGCCACTTTAGATGCAGTTTCCTCTCCATTGCAAAGATGAATTTTGTTGATACTGATTTAATTTGATCGGTAACCGCCCTGTTGTGTCTTATTATTCTAATTTAATTCATTGATTAAATGTAAGAATTTGACAAAAAATTATGCATTGGGTAAAAATTGTCTTTATAAAAGGTAAAAATGCACATAAAAGGTAAAAAGTAACTTATTGAAAAAAAGATGATTTCTATCACTGCTGCGAACTGACCACCGCAAAGAATATGAAGAATATCAAAAACTTTGGGAGTCAGCTGTCCACAGCAGTCCTAAACCTGCTAAGGTACCAACAGAGTAAACATACTAAATATCGAGATATAATTTTTTTTGTCAACATCACACACTCTTACCACAAAAATATAACAAATAAAAACAGATTTGGAGTCACAAAGATCATGTGATGTGAAATAAAGAATACTATGGACATACATTAGATCGCTCACAGAAACAGAACAATGTTTCTGGAGGTTTCCACAAATCTGATTCAGGTTCTGATCTTCAAATATTTCCTTCAAATGAGCCATGTCCTCTCTCCCTTTAATAAAAACTGTTAGCAACCCTCACGCAAAGCTGCCATCTCTGCGGCTTCCTCGACTCAATCTCATGCTCCGTCTGCCTTTGACCCTCAAAAGCACAGAAGAAGAAGTCAGCACGGCTCATTAATGAGGCCCTTTTTTCAACATATTGTCTCATCCTGCCAATGAAGATCTCCATCTCACAGTGGAGGAATGAATGGGAGAGATTAGGATCAGGCATATGCCATTAGCCTCAAATGAAGTGCTTCACGCTGAGGAGATAAGAGGCAGATGTGGCGAGATAGCGCGGCAGAGCGGGGAAATGGCAAAGAAAGTGTGCAAATTGGGCTTACACATCATGAAACACTATTATTACCAAATTAGCCCCAGGTTTTCCCGCCCATCATGACAAAAAGGAAAGAAAAAACAGCAAAGCGTAACAAATAAAGGACTTTTTCCATAGTTGGCGCAATCGAACACTGACCTGCGAGATGTTTGAGCATAGTTGTGTCAAAGGGATAGTTCACATAATAATGAAAATTCTGTCATCATTTACTCACCCTCATGTTGTTCCAAACCCATATGACTTTCTTGGTTCTGTGAAACACAAAATGTGAAGTTTTAAGAATATTTTTAAGAACATATCCATTATTTTTTAATGTAAAGAGAGCGAATGAGGACTTTAATGGTAAATCTCCAAAATGACAAAAAGAAGCATTATAAAACTTGTAATTATTTTTTACAATTTGTGCACTATATTGTGTGTTGTTCACACTAGTTCAGTTCAGTTCGCTTGGTTTGTACACACTGGCATGATACGGAACCTTGAACCTAAAGGCATAGGGATATGTTCACAAGCTGATTGGTCGACTTTTATTATGTATATTTTACAATGGAACTTACCGAACATCCAAAACAAAGCTGTGTGCTGGGCTAAATGCACTCGTTCTATGTGCATAGCCTACATAAGATGGCATTTTGACCAACTCTTGAAGACCTTATAACATGTGTAAAGGAGTCAAAACAGCGGCAGGAATCCCTCCGTCCCACACACAAACAAAGATCTGCTGCGAGGAGACACGGTTCTGATGCCTGTACCGAACTGTGATGGGCAACATCACGACTACGATGAGAAAAATACAGGTATTCTTGAGCACTCTGTTTTTTATTTAAGGTCGCATCTTGTGACATGCATGTTTTTGATTTGTTTAAATGTGCTTGTTCCGTGTTTTGCGTTCATATGTCAGTCAAACTGCACCAGAGTTTGTTTGGAAGCGGCTCGAGACACATCTTTTTAGCGGTATGCAGCAGGGTTCGGATGGCAGGGTTCATACTTGTTCAAATGAATCACACCAACAGAGCAATCGCACTAGGGCTTGTTTTAATCAAACCAAAAATGCCAAGTGTGAAGAAACCCTAAAACTCATGTCTTCCATCCTAGCAAATTCATGGGAGAATTAGAATGAGTTCATTCAGAATGAGTTGGAATCTTTCAATAAATAATATGATTTAGTTTACAAAACCTGAAAGATTCTTTCAAGAATCAGACATCCAGTTCTCGAGTTCAGCTCACTGATTTTTAGTGAATAATGACTTAAATATGGTCTGTTTGTCACACAAAAACTTTTATGGGACTTCTGAAGACTTCAAATATAGCGCTCAAGTCATATGGTCCATTTGATGATGCTTCTGGTGCAGTTGAATCCTTTTGGAAGCCAGAAATCTTCAGTCTCCATTCATTGCAATAGCATGGAAAAAATAACGAATACATTATTTAAAAATTCTCATTGCATGTTCCACAGAAGAATTTTTTTTTTTTTTTGTGAACTATTCCTTTAAAACATTTCATTGTGCACTAAATAATGACAGAATGATGGACGCTCTGGAGTAAGAGAGAATACACTGCAAAAATGAAAAATAAAAAGATACTTAAGACACCATTTGAGGTTTCTCAGATTGTCACACTGTCTGAACTCTATGGAGAATCTCTAGTCCGGCCATCACGATTCATGAACATCAGCCTTTCTGCATTAAATGTAAGAGGTCTGGATTGGCCTCAAGCAGATGAATTGAATGTACCGCTACTAGAATTCTTTTGTGTCCATCAGGAAAATGAGCGTATGGGCCATTCATATGTATATTGAACTATTCGTCCTGTGATTGCACTAGTTTAACTCTTGTAAAACGGGGCGCAGAATGTGTAAGGAACGGCCATGAGGGAATAAGTTTGGCATGGAGAAAGAGAGAGAGGGGGAAGAAAGCTGGCAGGCAGGTTGAGGCCACGCCAGTGCCGCTTGCGCCATGCGGTGAGGCTGAGACGGTGAGTGCCAGCAAACGTGGCGTGAAGAGGAAAGATCAAACAACACGGCTTGCAGATCTCCACCAATCTGCTCCATATTATTCCATCAGCCAAAGAGCAGCCGAACTCGCAGCCAGCGACCACACGGAGGAACCAGACGTGGCCACAACCATCTAAATACCATGGGATAGTAATGTGTTGATCAATCAATACCTTGGATTTTCCATGTGATACTGTCACCTTTGAAGAGTTGGAACTCACTAAAATTGGAGGACAGTGAAAATCAAGATGTAAAAATGAAATGCAGTTCGCAAATATGACATTTGCACATTTCATTTGAAATTACATGCACCAATTTCAGAGTAAGACCAATAATATAATATAAAATCAAAGGGAACCATCACCTGTGAAGACATTTATTCCACCAGCGCCAATATTTGTGCTCTGTGGCGACCCCTGTGGGTTCCACCGCGATCCGATCCACGCTGATCCGATCCAGAAAGAACACTCCAGATCTGCGTGCGCTGAAAGCAGCAGACGGTAAACAGGCTCGGCCATCTCCTCCACCAGGACAGATGGTGAAATGATACAATATGCTTTCCAAAAAACCACAGCACATTCTGAGCACGGCAGTGATGGTGCTGATGGTACTGAGTGGTTTGGTGTGTCTTTGGCTGATGAGCAAGTTCAGAGCCAAACCCCATTGCTGGTGATTGATTTCAGAGATCTCTCTCTCTCTCTCTGTGTGTGTGTGTGTTATTTTGGCTCAGCACCTCAAACTACTGCTGATCTAGAAACTGACTACATCAGTGAACAAAGGAGAGAGAAGGACAAAGAGAAAGACTTCATTCTGACCCATAGGAAAGAAAGTCACAAATGACATCTCAATTGTTGCAAAGGGATTTTTGCTTAAGTTCTGAATTTTAGGGGAAACAGCTGAGACAATCTTGATACTTGAATGAAAGATAACTGAGATCTCAATATTTGTTTTGTCAAGATGTGATTCCATAGGAAAGAAAAATCTCAAAATAAACAACTATTTCTCCAATCTGATGAAAATGTATTAACAGAGACCTGAAGGCTCCTGCTCCTTAGTTTCTCCTAGAAAAAGATTCATATCACTTCTCTAGAGTGAGATCTTAATGTCTCAAACTTTGCTCAGATTTGCCAAGATTCAAAAGTCTGTAATCAAAAGTCAGAGATCTCAAAGGAACTCAAACATTTCTCATCAAATTAATCCGCTTCTTATTGCACCGTATGACAACAACAAACAAAAAAATCTCATTTGTGTTTATTTTATTCCTCCAAAGGAATTTTAGGAGAAAAAAAATCTGAGACCAAGTTGATACTTAAAAATTAAGTGACCGAGAACTCAAGACAACTGCATTTTATGAAAGACAACTGGAATTTGATCAGAAACAACTAAGACAAAGAGAATGTTCTTTCATGATGTAGATTTTATGTCCAAGACTCAAAACATGCAATAATATTAAAACATCTTGCATTTCAGATAAAAAAAAAATAAAAATAAAAAAAAAAAAACAGAAAACCGTGAAAACCATGAATCCAAGGGGGAAAAAAAATAATGACGCAGCCAAAGAGAATGTAAGGCATTTTGAAAGGGTTAATGGGATGGTCACATGCTGTAAAATAATATCTCACTAGAACGCCCAGGACCAATGAGGAGCCGGGCAGCGGCTCCCAGGTCCCCTGGCGAGGGGTTCCGTCTCCATCTTTTGTGGCCCTGTTCAAGCAATTAAGCCCGGCTCGGTGTTTTCTAAGGGGGATGTCAAGTGAGAAAAGTCATTTTGTGGCACTGCACTCCTCAGTTACGGTCATGCTCAGTACCAGTGCAAATTAAAACTCTCCCGCCAGCGCTATGTAAATACGGTCGTGGACCGCGCTGCGCTTTAATGAGCCATAATATGAAAGAGCAGTATAAAACCGACAGAAAATAACCGGACGCTTGACAGGTGACAGGTGCTACAAACTTTTTCATGGAAGAGGGGGAGGGAGAGAGCTGGGATGAATGTGATATTCAGGAATATTCTAGCAAAGTTCAGGTCCTCTGGGATCGAGATGGAGACTGCTGGAGGCGCTTCTGAAGGCAGAAAGAGAAGGTGGAGGAAAGAATAAGATGGTTTTTCCTCCTGTTTGAAACATTCTGAGGCAACATAGTCGCCATGTTAAAGGGACAGTTCATCTCAAAATGAAAAGCTGTCATTATTTAGGGCGTGTTCACACTTGGCATGTTTGGTTAGATTAAAACGCACCAAAACAAGGAGACCGAGACTGCTGAAAAAAATGGGTCTCGAACCGCTTCCAAACGAACTCTGGTGCAGTTTGACTGATATATGAACGCAACACGGAACAAAGACATGCAAACGAACCAAAAACGGGACATGTCACAAGATGCGACCCTAAAATGTATAGAGTGCTCAAGAATACCTGTTTTTTTTCTCATCATAGTTGCGATGTTGCCATTACAGTTTGGAACAGGCATCAGAACCACGTCTCCTCGCAGCAGGGGCCTGTACCATGAAGCCAGTTTCGCTGGCTAACCAGGTAAGTTTCAGTTTAGATTCTGGGTTTTAGGTACCATGAAAGTGCTTTTAGCTATGTTCATCATCATAGTAACTTAAGCTCCACGGCTAACCTGCTCCAGAGCAGGTTATGGTCGGGATAAGAGATCTCAAACTGAATTTGAACCAATCAGCTGTGAGCAAAGCGACATGTCTGATGCAATAAAGTCAATTCATTATAAATGTCTATACTGTCACTTGATCAATTTAAATGCATCCTTGCTGAAGTTCTTTCCCAAAAAAATAATAATTCCTACCTACCCAAAACTTTTGAATGGTAGTACAATGTTGTAAAAGCTTTCTATTTCAGATAAATGCTGTTCTTTTGAACTTTCTATTCATCAAAGAATCCTAATAATTGATAAATAAAACAGATAATAATCAGAAATGTTTCTTGAGCAGCAAATCATCATATCAGAATGATTTCTGAAGGATCATGTGACACTGAAGACTGGAGTAATGACTGCTGCAAATTCAGCTTTGATCACAGGAATAAATTACATTTTAAAATGTACAGTTTTTTTTATTTTTAATAATATAAATGCAGCCTTGGTGATCAGAAGAGACTTCTTTAAAAACATAAAAAAATTATATATCACAACTTTCACTTGCACTAATAGCAAGATATTTTCTTTCTTTATCCTCTTTTATGGAAACATATTTTCTTCTGTGTAAATGTATTTAAATTCTTTATATTCTTCAATCTCTTAATCTTCGGCAAAAGAGTTTTGAATCTCGCTGGCTCTCTCATGAGAAGTGGATCACACTTTGTGTTGAAAGGCATGTGATTGGCTGTTCACTGCTGATGTCACACTTTCATGTCCAGGCGCTGCACAAACTCAGGATCAAAGCCTGAGTTGACAGAGAAAGCTGATGATCAGCATCATGGTACCAACAAAGCCGGATTGGATTGGTTTGGTTTTGTCAACTTGAAACTAATCCTGTAACCCTGAGTTTCTTCAGCTACCATCATGGTACAGGCCCCTGATCTTCGTTTGTGCGTGTGATGGAGGGATTCCTGCCGCTGTTTTGACTCCTTTACACATTTTATAAGCTCTTCTTGAGTTGGTCAAAAAAGCGGACCAGGACTAAATGTTTTTTTGTTTTGTTTTTTGGTCTGGACCAAACGAACCGAGGCGAAATGTGAACACACCCTTTACTCACTCATGTTGTTCAAAAATTTTCAGTACAACAAAAGAAAGTTAAGCATTTTTTTGATGCTCGATGACAAAAAAGCACTATGAAAGAACTACAAAAGTAGTCCATATAACGCATGTGCTATATATAGCCCAAGATTTCTGAAGCCATTCGATCAGTTTATTTGAGAAACAGACCTAAAGGTCGGTAAATTCCCATGCTGAAGCTCTTAAATATTATTCACACTCACCTTTATTCAAAATCATTCAAAATCAAAAACATATTGATGCATCTCAAGATTCTTAGCATTGAACACAAAAAAACATTGGTGGGCTTTGTCTCACAACCCCACCAATTCACTTTCACATGTAAAAAGGACAGTAAAATTTAAGATTTCTGAGACTTTTACAGTCAATAACATACTAAATACAGCACACATGTCGTAGGGAGTACTGTATACTTTTTTGTCATTTCTGGAGCTTGCCAGCCTGTGGTCACTATGAACTGTTATTCATAGTTATTTACTGACTCTCATGTTGTTCCAAAACTGTTACTTAACGTTATTTTGTCAGTGGAACAAACTTTTAAACATACAGTGGTGGTCAGAATTATTGGCACCCCTGGTAAATATTATCAAAGATGGCTGTAAAAATAAATCTGCATCGTTTATCATTTTGATCCATCATTCCAAAAAACAAAAAAAAAACAAAAAAACACAAAATCGAACCTTTCAAGTAAAAGAACGGAGAAAAAGTAAAAAAAAAAAAAAAAATCACATGATGAAATGTTTTTCTCCAAAACATGTTGGCCATAATTATTGGCACCCCTAGAATTTTTTTTTTAAATATCTCTAAAGTATATTCCCATTAATATTTACATTTTTTAGAATGAAATTGTCTAGCAATGACGTCTTGTTCCACAGTAGTATAAATATGAGGAAACACAAAGGCCAAGTTCCCTTAATCATTCATCACAATGAGTAAAACCAAAGAATATAGTTCTGAAGATTGTTGAGCTTCACAAAATAGAAAGTGTCTGTAGGAAAATAGCTAAAGCATTGGCAATTCCCATTTCCACCATCAGGGCAATAATTAAGCAATTCCAATCAACTAAAGATGTTGCAAATCTGCCTGGAAGAGGACGTGTGTCTATATCGTCCTAATGCACAGCGAGGAGGAAAGTTTGAGTGGACAAAGACTCGCCAAGGATCACAGATGGAGAATTACAGAGATTAGTTGAGTCTTGGGGTCAGAAAGCCTTAAAATAAAATAAACAAATAAACAAATAAAGAAATAATAATAATAATAATCAAATAACCCGTACATCACCACGTTGTTTGGGAGGGTTTCAAGAAAAATCCATCTTGCTCATCCAGAAACAAATTCCAGCATATCCAGTTGTCAGACACGACTGGAAATTCAAACGGGACCGGTTTCTGTGGTCAGATGAAACTATAAAAAGAGCTTTTTGGCAGTAAACCCACCAGATGGGTTTGGTGCAAACAGGGATAAAAAAGTACCCCATGTCCATGGTTAAAAATACCGCTGGATCTTTAAGGTTGTGGGCCTATTTTTTTGCTGGAGGTCCTAGACATCTTGTTCAGATACATAGAATCATGGATTCTAGCAAATACAACAGATAAAATATCAAAACCTGACGACCTCTACTAGAAATCTTATAATGGGCTGTGGTTGGATATTCCACCAGGACAACGATCCAAAACAAACATCAAAATCAACACACAAATGTGTCACTGAGCACAAAATGAAACTTCTACCATGGCCATCCCAGTCCCTGACCTGAACACTACAGAAGATGAGTGGGCTGAACTGAAGAGAAGCAGCACCAACATGGATCTGTGAATCTGAGGGATCTGGAGAGATTCTGTATGGAGGAATGGTCTCTGATATCATGTCAGGTGTTCTCTAAACTCATCAGGCATTATAGGAGAAGACTCAGAGCTGTTATCTTGGCAGAAAGAGGTTGCAAAAAGTATTGAATAAAAGGGTGCCAATAATTATGGCAAATATTTTTCTCCAAAACACATTGATTTCATAATGTGATTTACCCCACACTTTTAATGATTTTACTTCAATGAAAGGTAATGAATGAAATAATTCTGACCACCACTGTATAACAGCATATAGGTTTAGAACAACATGAGTAAATAATGAAAGAATGGTGATTGTTGGATGAACTCTTCCTTTAAAACATGTACATAATTTTCCTTCAATCCTCTGAAAAGCTGTGCTAAAAACCTTACATGGATTACCTATCACTAAATCTGCTTTGCATGCACAACGGGGGCGGCCGAGTGGAAATGAAGCCTCTCTGCTCGAGATGGAGTCTACTGACGGAATCTGCATCCGTGCCCGCCGATTAATCCGAGACATCCCACCCGATCCACCCGTCATTTACAATGTCACATAATCCATAATCAAGATTTAACAGGAGTCAGCGCTCGGATCAGCGAGCAGAGAGAGAGAGAGAGAGAGAGAGAGAGAGAGAGAGAGAGAGAGAGAGAGAGAGAGAGAGAGAGAGAGAGAGAGAGATGGATGGATGGAGATATTCACAGGAAACTGCAGGTCAGTCTGATATTCACGGACAGAGAATGCCACAATTTCAGCCCAGTTACTGCAGAGAGAGGAAGCCTTCAATAACTGAACGTCACTATAGAGTGCAACAGTTGGGTTCCGGAAGTAATAAGGAAATTGATTTTGAACAATAATTTATAAGCATTTAAAGACAGAGACACTGTAAACTATAAGGTAGTTAATCTGTGGTATTTGCTTCTGTTGAAGCTGTTAGCCCACGTTATTTCAAGCTGTTTTTTAAAATATGTTTAAAAGCTGAATTCCTAGTGAAAAACTACATTACCCATGAAACTACAGAAAATTACACCAGAGTAAAAAAAAAAAAAAAAAAAAAAAAAAAAGTAACAAACGTCAAATTAGCTCTTTAGCTCTGCCCATTTTCATGAAGCACTGCAAATGGCATAATCGAGTCGATCTCCCTATGCTCTCGAAAATACTTATAGTTGCTATTTCATCCAAACAGACTGAAATGTACTGGTTCTCCTGGAGCTAATTATGAACACTGTTTGTTGATGAGATTATGAAGTCATTTGTCAAAACCAAATAGGCATACAAGTTATTTTAGTAATTTCTGAAACAAACTGAAATCATCTAGACCAGAGACAAATTGTAAAGTTATGGAAATGACAGCTGCACTGAAACACTGGAGTGAATCCCCAAAAGCAGTGGATCTCAAATCACTGATCTGATCAATCATGAATTCCCCAAAAGAAAAATGAGCGAAATAAGTTCTGTAGACTTTTGGAATTTGTCGTCTGAGCCAGTCAAAACCATGTTAAACCTATTCCCAGAAGTAACTGGAGAGTTATGAAGGTATTCCAGAGTGGTAGAATAGTGCTATTGTCATCTAATCTGATGACTTTACTGGAGAGAGAGAGAGCGAACACTGTGAGCAGTGGTTGAGCATGTTAAATCCATCTTAAATTAAGATTCAGCACATGGGTTTGCTCTCTAAACCTCTGGCCTATTGCTAAAAAGACTATAAGAAGATGAAGAAGTACTGTCAATAATTTGGCACAAGGGAACATAAAATATTACTTTATTTTATCATAGTATTTTTATATTAGGTTACTGTAATATTAAAATATTTTAAAATAAAAATATAAAACAAATTATAATAAATATGACATATACACATTAAAAACTGGGGTTTGTAATAGTTTTAGTTTTTAAAATAAGTATCTTATGCTCACTAATGCTGTATTTATTTGATCAAAATTACAGTAAAAACTTTATATTGTAAAATATTATTTAAATTTAAAAGTTTTTTGTAAATTAAAATGTAAATTAAAATGTAATTTAATGACTTTTTTTTTTTTTTTGCCATTACTCCAGTCTTTAGTGTCACATTTTTCATATAGAATTTCTGTGAATATAGACAGTTTAAAAGAGCAGCATTTATCTGAAATAGAAATCTTTTGTAATATTATAAATTTGATCACTTGATCAACTGTGTCCTAAAAAGCATTAATTTCACCTTTCAAAAAAATACTGACCCCAAACTTTTACTTATTCATAAAAAAATGCACAAACTATGATTATCCATGTTAACATACATTTACGTTTTTTAGGATGAAAGTGATACCAAACAGTTTGAAATACTGTAAAATAGTCTGAACACAAACTTTGACAACAACAAAAGGGTGGGGAAGTGTTTTCTTCTCCCTTTTAAAAATTTATCAACTATTCATTTTGTCCTCCTAACTTGGGTGATTATATGGTTAGTTGCATTTTCTTACTTGCATTTAGCATTTTCCCTGCTGTCTGACCTGTGAGCCATTTTTGGGTCATGGCCCACCAGATACACATAAACATGAAAGCATGCATGACACCCGGCAACTATCAATGCAAAAGTACAGAGCGCATCATGAAGTGGTGATGTTCAATCTCTATATTCGTCCTCACTGTAGAGCGCAGAGGCTGATCAGAGAAACCCTGTTTTACAAGGGACACATCTTGACGCAACAACTTTGCCTGACCTTGTGCGAGTCTGAATAACACCGTAAAATTGATTCAGCTCGCCGCAATAAAAGAGCCTTTGCATTATCTGCATTCTACCTCTAATTAATATAAGCAGTGGCGGGCAGGCCATTATTTACGACTGAAGCTGTATGGGGCGGCCAACGCAATAATAATCTGCTCTATATTTTTATTGATGTGTTGATGAATGGCTTTATTTCACACAAAACAGCCATGGAATGTCGAAGCGCACAGATCACACAAGTGCTGATTACGGCCCCTGCCTTTCCTGAGCCCTCTGTGTGTGTGTGTGTGTGTGTGTGTGTGTGTGTGTGTGTGTGTGTGTGTGTGTGTGTGTGTGTGTGTGTGTTTGTGTGTGTGTTTATATCACCGTTAGCCGGACGGCCTCTCATTACACAGCTATGGTCAGTTGATGAAGTGCCGCGGTCACACATCCTCGTTTACTTATTCTGCACACGCTCCAAATGTTTTTAGAATTGCTTTTTAGACTCACATGTGTCATGTTAATACCCACTGGAAAATTCATTTGCTCAGAGGTTGCCCTTTCATAAAAGAGGAGACTAAATGAAGATCTCATTTATGCAACGTCACATGTTTCTTCTAAAATTCTGAAATGAGACAATAGTTGACATTCAGTTAGAGTATAAAGCAATACGATTCATGTGGATAGCATCGATTTTCAATCAGGTCTTTCTTACAGAGGGCTCTGACTTTTGACTGCGGATGTTAGTATCTTGGCAAATCAGTTGGAGATATTATTGATATGTCTAAAGACAATCAAATGCCAATTTTTAATTTAAAGGCATAATAAGTACAATTTTTAGATTAAAAGATCCAAAAAACACTAAAACAGGGGTGTCCAACCCTGTTCCTGGAGGTCTACCGTCCTGCAGATTTCAGTTCCAGCCCTGCTCCAACCCATCTGTCTGTAATTATCAAGCAGCCCTGAACACCATGATTAGCTGGTTCAGGTGTGCCTGATTTCAGCTTGGAGCTAAAATCTGCAGGGTGATAGCCCTCCAAGACCAGGGTTGGACACCCCTGCACTAAAACAGTGTTATATATTTTGTTGACTTGAGTACTTACATTATCGCAAACATTTCCAGCAATGTTTAAATCCAGAGAAATCAGCTATTTTAACCAGGTCACGGATCGTGTCATTGCGTCACCTGTCAATGACGTCATATCCGTGTTATCCTCGATTTCATAGAAACCATGGAATCACCAAAGACACTTATATATATTATGATATATTATGCGTTTTATTCAACACTATTTTCACAACCAATTCATACGTATTTTACGAGGTGGCTAATTCGTACGAATCTGTACGACCTCACTCGTACGAATTTGTACGTTTTGTCTAAACCCTAGTGACGGGTAGGTTTAGGGGCAGGGTTTGAGGTAGGTCATTCATATGAAATTTGGCAACTCGTAAAATATGTACGAATTGCCGTGAGATCGGGTTGGTTTTATTAGACAGGTGAGCAACTGTTTGGATAATTTACAGTTTATTTTAAAATGAATTGCATGACATTTAACAAACACAATTCATCCAGTTTTTATTAATATGATATTCTAATAACGTTCAACACACTCGAATGCATTTAGATTGATGGTTTTTTAATCATGTAAAACAGCAATACGTTACCCCACATACACGGGAGCGGCCGACTACAGCGCATAATAAAAGCTGGACCGAATAAAAGTCGAGACCAGTGTGCATCACAGGCGTCTCTCATTAGCATTCGCTCCAGCGGCCTCGGTCCACTCCCATGGCTTCTGATCATTAGCTCATCCATGAACAAGATTTCTGCCCGAATCCGTCGGATTCCTTTCCATCGGCAGGGGTAAAGACGACATCTCCCAAGAATCCACGCTCATTCACATCGTCATCAGGCTAAGCCTTTGTTTTGATTAAGCAACCTCTAGTGGCGAAAATTACATACTGTGCCTTTAAATTAAATTGTTGACCTATTTAGAAACTCGAGGAGACACATGTTGGATTACTGAGGTCTTTTTTTCAGGAGAAACATCTGAACAGAAGTCTCCATCTGCTCTCCATTCAATCTAATCGCTAACTATTTAGATATGAAAAAGATAGTGGTTTTTTCTTCACAATATATCCTCAAATGCCAACTTATTTAAATGACATTGTTGACCTATTTAGAAACTATAGAGGAGATTACTGGAGAAACATTTCAGGAAAAACATCTGGATTTTGAAGAAGTCTCCATCTGCTCTCCATTCAGTCTCATCACTGTCTAGGAAAACAATCTCATTTGGGATTTTTTTTTCCTAGGATAATTCATGCTAATTATTTACAGCAAAATGCAGAGAAAGATAGGCATATGTAACACAATCAAATATCAATGTATCGCTCAATTATGTTTCACGAGTTCACACTTGCATATAACCAGATTATGTTATGCATTAAAGATTAAAGTTATGCATATTTGGCGTGGGGAGGGCTCCGAGCTCAAACCCAGAGTACTCCCCCATCCCAGGTTTGGATAGAAACAGTTAAATGTGCACATGGAACAGAGGTAAGTCTGCTGTATATATACCTCTTATCTCATTAATTGAGTCGATTAACTGAATGTGCTCCTCCCGTGTTAATTAGGTTAATTATCTGAACTTGTTCCTCACAAACTTTGTTAATAAAACATAATTTCCTGTGTTGATTACGAGACATTGTGAATCTCATCTGAAACTCTGGAGGAAACGTGATATTGCTGAAGTCTCCACTCACCCTCCATTTAATCTCTTCACTCTCTAGGAGAAACAATTGAGATATTAAAGAGATCTCCTTTGTGATTTTTCTTTCCTATGGACACAGTGAAGTCTTGGCAGCAAGTTTGAATCTCCGAGTGCTTTTATGAAACATCTGAAGCTCTAGATTTGAGCTATCTTTCATAATTAGGAGGAAGTGCAGCTAAAAGCCATCCTGCGTCAGATAATTGTGGTCCATCCTTCCTAATTTTGTGAAAGCGGGAACGAAGAAAAATCAGTATTTGTCTGGTTATTAATTCAGCTCACAAATCCTTGATTATTTTCCAATCCTTTCCTCTGATAGGAGCCATCTCTGTTTGCCTGCCTCTCCCTCTCTCTCCTCTTTCGACCGGCCGGCCTGCCTTCTCAATCGCCTGTTTTGTTTCCGTCTTTAATGAACAGTTGGATTCTTTTATTTCTCTACAAGTGCTGGATTTGTCTTATCAACCTCGTTCCCTTTGAGGGTTGCCAATTGGTTTTATCCACGGATGTATCATTTCCTAGGCTTCCTCTTTTTTCCCCGCACAAAGAGAAAGAACCACTTCGTCAACAACCCTCTACGGAGAGACAGATTAAGAACCTCAACATCACCTAGCTTCCAGCGCCGCTCCCAACTGGTTTGTGTAAAACTCAATTAAACTGGTCCCCGCTGAATTCCATATTACAGTACATTAAACAGAAATTCTTCAAGCGTGATGACAGAGCTGCGGTACAGGAGTGTTTCCTGCCTCTGTCTTTGGGGTTTTGGCCTCTCCTCTGCTGCAAAGGAGCTCAAAAGACAAAGTAGGAAAACAAACTTTGTGCTTTCTTTATCTGTGAAGTGTTAAAGGCAGCCAATGGCCTTGATCGCAGTGTGTAAACAGCTTTAAACGGCTAATGTTTGCTAATAGGAGTAGTGCGAGTCCTCTGACGATTAGAAGCACATATTATCAAATGCTATGACGTGGGAAATGCTTGTTTTAGCTTTAATCTGGAGGGAGAGAACAATAATGCCAGCCTATGTATTCTAGTCAAAACATTATTGAGCAAATGAACTGCTCAATAGTGCTCTCTGATATGAATGAATGAATGTTTTCAAACTGATGACAGAGAAATAAACTGAAATAGACGAGAACTGTCTTAAAATGATTAATTGATATTTGCTTCAATAACATCTGCTTCTCTAATATCCATCTGTCTTTGCATCTTTCCATAAATAATTATCATAAAGTATATTTTTGAGATCTGTCAATTGTTCTCTAATGATCTCAACAGTGTCTGAAACTATGCTTGTATTGGCCAATATCTTCAAATCCTAAAAAAATCCCAAATTAAATCTCATTTTCTGAATTGCGTGATATGCCAAGGCACCAAAGTCAGAGACTGAAAATCACATTCATACCTCAATGGAGGCAAACAAATGACATTTTTTGAGAAACACCTAAACAATGAAGATGAATAATATTTAAATGAAACATCTGAGTAATAAAACTTTTCTCAGATATGTCAAGTAAATAAGTGAGATACATTCAGGCCTTTAGTTTAGACCCGTGAATCTCATTCTTATCAGTTTTATTTTGTGTGTGTGTTTCCCTTCCTCCCATCTGCCCTGGAATGCTGGAGATGCTCTAAACCCTCTGTATTGCACCAGTAGGCGTTTTATGACACTGTCCATAATATCTGAAACACACACACGTGCCCACGCTGTGTGCGGGGTCGGGTGTTCTCCCCCAGTTGGGCTCCGGCCAAACGCCACTCCTTCATGTCTGCTGCGTTTCCTCTCTAGTGCGGCCCAATACGGGTCAGTGGCTTCAGATGTGCCCTCCCAAATACTGCCTTGGTGAAGGTCAGTGTGCAGCCCACAACACACACACAAACACACACACACACACACACACACACACACACACACACACACACACACACACACACACACACACACACACACACACACACACACACACACACACACACACACACACACACACCAGCTGCAGGAACCACAGCGTCTCACAGAAGGGTTTAGTGGTCGATATGGTCGTCTTGGATTGACAACTATCAGTGTTGATGCATAGTCATGCAAAAAAATATGTTTTAACATTTTCAGATTAGAAGCAAATATTATCAAATGCTATGCCAGATGGGAAATGTTTGTTTTAGCTTTAATTCAGTTACCAATGCCAGAAATAACCCAATTTATTTTACATCATATAGTGTCCAATAATATAAATTAAATACATATTTACACATCAAAATATATTTTTATTTATGATAAATAAACAAACTGATGTGTAAAAATGTATTTCACTTATATTACTGGACATGTTATATTAATAATTACATTTTAATAAATATTTATTATAAATTATTTGTATTCATTTATTTTTAAATAAAGCATGTTAATAAATATTAAAATTATTCTGATGTGTAAATATGTATTAAATGTATCATTGGAAATTTAATAAATATTTACTATAGATACATTTCATTTAAATAAATCAACTCTGATGTGTAAACATGCATTTCATTTATATTATTGGAAATGTTATAAATATTTACTAAAAATAAGTTTATGCATTTTATTAATAAATACATAAATTATTTTAATAAATATGCATAATAAATTAATTTTGATATGTAAATGTATTTTATTTATATTATTGAAATGTAATACATATTTATTATAAATAAATAAATAAATAAATAAATAAATAAATAAATAAATATTCAGCTAGTCATACGAAGGGACTTTTTTCCCCTCACACCACTGATATGTAAGCGGTAATCCTACTATGACTCGCACCCACTTACCAGTCTTTCAGCAAATTAGTTTCTACTGACTCCTGGCCAAACATTGCATCACCTATTCAATATTCATCAGCCACATTTATAAGGTTTATAATATGTCTCCCCCACTTTCAGATCGCCCCTCGCCCCTGACTGCAGACGGAGCAGTGGAGGGGTTGCAGTGGGTTCAGGGGAAAGTTTGAAGGGGTCTGGAGAGGAAAAAGAGATGTGATGTAATTATCCGTCGCTGGCACCGAGGCACAACTCAACTCAGAAGGGATTCGGAGCAGAAAATCGCTAAAATCTGTTTACCAGTGAGCAGAATTCACTTCCTTCACAAGCATTTTGTGAGGACTCTGCCTATCTGAATAATTCATGCAGAAGAGCCATCGGCGAACCGGAGACTTCACAGGTAGAGCAATTCACAGGATAATCTGAGAGACTTCAGCTCAGAACCAGCTTCAGCAGTAAAGCACCCAGAAGCGCAGACGTCAAACACTCAATTCAATTATTTCCTAGAAAACACTTATTCACAGAATGCATTTACACGACCTGTGAAAGCTGAAAATCTCCTCTAGCTCACAGTTAAAGGTACATCATCTTTTTTTAGTGCTAATTAAAAAAAAGTTTTACACACAAAAAACTAGTATTTTTGAAAAATGTGCATTCTAAATGTCTAGAAAAAGCAGGTTTATTCTACATTACAGGAACGGGTCACTTTCTCATAAGCATCACCATTGATATCACATGACCAGATGTATCCATCTAATCCACTTGCTAATAATAATAATAGCTTTTGAATAATAAATAATACGTTCAAGGGGCTTTATAAAGCATAATTAATATGTAACAACAAACACAATAGCGTTTTGTTACTACCATTCAAAAGTTTGGGGTCAGTAAGATTTAAAATTAATACTTTAATTCAGCAAGGATGCATTCAATTGATCAAAAGTGGCAGTAAAAGTTACAAAAGATTTTTATTTCAAATATCAATGAATCTATTTATTAAAGAATCCTTAAAAATGATCACAGTTTCCACAAAAATATTAAGCAGCACTGTTTTCTGCATTGGAAATAGTAAGAAATGTTTGAGTCAGCATATTAGAACGATTTCTGAAGGATCATGTGACACTGAAGACTGCAGTAATGATCTTCACCTCACATGAATACATTACATGTGAAAGTATATTTAAAAGTATTTATATATATATTTTTACTGTATTTTTGATCAAATAAATGCAGCTTTGGTGAGCATAAACATCTTCTTACCTTACTTTTGAATGGTAGTGTATTTTGCTAAAAAAGTAGCATTTTTAT
The DNA here is from genome assembly GCA_018749465.1 of Paracanthobrama guichenoti. Taxonomy (NCBI): domain Eukaryota; kingdom Metazoa; phylum Chordata; class Actinopteri; order Cypriniformes; family Gobionidae; genus Paracanthobrama; species Paracanthobrama guichenoti. The sequence continues at coordinate 35,345,949 of CM031958.1, forward strand.
TTAGCAATTTTTATAATATTGGTTATAAGCCAAAACATGAAAAAAACATGAAAAATTCTGTTTACCAGAATGAAATTTTAATATCAGTGCATCACTAATCACACAGCACAACAAAAGAGCCTGTTAATCACGTTATGCATCCATAATTAGGTATCAATATAAAGCCCAATGATCCCATTTGACTAAAGACAACTAGTGAAAAAAATACCAAGTGCTCATATATACATCATATCTGAGTCAGTCAGTTATGATTTGATTTGCATTTCTTATTTTTATTTCTTCTGTGCAATCATTGCTGTGTGTCATTTTGTATTGACATGCCCAGAAAGCATGACGTATTCTCAATACAAATCCTCAAATTGAAATGCAGTTTTTCTCATCTGGTCCAGCAAGCATTGTTATTGTTTGGTTTTTTTCTCTTCTAGTAACAACCGCAACCTCTTACACACTCAAGCTGTATGAAAGACACACACACACGGAGCATTTAATTACCCTGCAATGAATGTACTAGCGGCACAGAACATCCTCTTGAAAAAACGACGCATCGGTGTTCGCTGCTGAGACGATGATCAATGTTTCTCTCCGCCACCCACTAAAAAAAACCCACAGAGGTTCACTTGCCTAATTCTTGACATGAAATATTACCCGCACCACTCCAGAAAGCCTCGCCGTTTGGATGCTGGGACAGATAGCATCCATCCTTTTGCTATAAGAAACAAACAAACAAACAAAAAGCTCTTCGACCTTTCACCCAACACGGGACGTACAACTGATAAGTAAGCGCCAATTTCTTTTCTCTTCTGTGCATTTTTTTGCCTTTGGCCCAAGTTTCACCTTGCTGAGCCCATGCCCTTTATTAAAGGTAGTAATGGCTGCCGAGTCGCCTCCAGCTTTCTCAGATTTGTCAGTCATGAAAGGGGGAGGAAGGAAGATAAATCTTATTTCGCCAGCTAAGGGCGTCTATCTCCACGGCAGAATGAGAAGCCAGGCCAAAAAACACTCGCCGTGTGCGTTAGGCGGCTCCGGCTTTAAGCCTTGTCCTCTCTGATCAAACCAGGATTTATGGAAGCATCATAACTTCCGACAACATCCAGGAGCTTATTAATTTTATATGTTTCTGTCCATTCCCTGATATTCCCAGCCTTGACAGTCACTCAAGATAAGCCAAAAGCTCCTGACAGGATAGAGTGTATATATATTTTTCTCTTTTCTCCTGCTGAATAGGTTGCAGCTGAAACCTTGAGAGGCATCGGCGTGAGTTGATTTGTCGACCGTCTTTTTTTTGTCTTCTCCCTCTTGCTGCCATTCCTAACGGTCTTTAAATCAACCCGAAGCCCGGCTCGAGTGAAAAGCAGGCAACCTCGCGGCGACCGGAACCCAGAAATCACCCTCACTTATAAGCACACACAGAGAGTGGATCAAAACGTGCAACTGATCGTCAATCTGAGTGTAGTGGCACCACAAACGGATGTAAAAGTGTGCTTTGCGTAATTTCTGCACCACTAGTGGCACCAAACTGAAATGCAAAAATAATGATAGCAACAAAATGAATGCGTACAGCTGTTAAAATTGCTGTGGAACAGAAACCTACAAATATCTCCTATGGTATTTTTTAAAAACAAACAAAAACATACAAATATGGAAATATTTCCTGTTGATGTAGTCATTTTAAATGTCCCTATTATGCCATTTTAAAAATTCCTAATTTTGTTTTGGAGTCTTCTACAATACGTTTACATGCATACATGGTCAAAAATCTGTTCTCTCTAAACCCCTCCTTCCCTTGAGCCTACTCTGCTCTGATTGGTCAGATGGCCCAGTCTGTTGTGATTGGTTTACTCTGCTCTGATTGGTCAGATGGCCCAGTCTGTTGTGATTGGTTTACTCTGCTCTGATTGGTCAGATGGCCCAGTCTGTTGTGATTGGTCTACTCTGCTCTGATTGGTCAGATGGCCCAGTCTGTTGTGATTGGTTTACTCTGCTCTGATTGGTCAGATGGCCCGGTCTGTTGTGATTGGTCTACTCTGCTCTGATTGGTCAGACTGCCCGGTCTGTTTTGATTGGTCTATTCTGCTTTGATTGGTCAGATGGCCCAGTCTGTTGTGATTGGTCTACTGCGCTCGGATTGGTCAGACGCCCCAGTCTGTTGTGATTGGTCTACTCTACTCACAACAGACTGGGCCATATATATATATATATATATATATATATATATATTATTTAATATATATATAATATATATATATTTTTTTTAATCAATTGCAGTACAAGTCCTCATCCTTTTGAAGTGTATTCAAGTGGAATGATTTCTTGATTTTTGTAATGATTTCTAATAATCTTGTTTCTAATGATAAACACAGTAACTGTAACAATATGTTCAAAATTATTTTGGTATTCTAAAACATCCATTATATATTATATATATATATATATATATATATATATATATATATATATATATATATATATATATATATATATATATATATATATATATATATATATATATATATATATATATTTATTAGGGATGGCACGGTACATGAAAAAACATCCGAACCATTCGGTTCGCTTGTCTCGGTTCGGAGCGTGTGGGTCGCATGGTTCGACGCATGCGCAATGTAGCCTCGTGCCCGTATGTTACCTCAGAGAGTAGGTGTCCTTTTCACGCAAAATAAGAAGTGTGTGTGGACATACAGTAAAAGACAGTAAAAGTGGAGTGCTGCAGGTCACATCACGTGTAGAAATGGCAAGTGGGAGAGAAGGCTGCCCGGAGTTGGAGGATGCGCCAGCGTCGTATAACGGCGGCTTCACACCGCACGCGCCCGATGTGCATTCACACTGGCAGCGTTTGTCTCGCGCAGCTGAACCGCGGCTCGTGTATTGCAAATACAGACGAATATTGTCCATTCTGTCACATTTTCCGGTGTTCTCCTCCGACCCCTGTCTGTCTCGATTGAGTTATAATGGGCAGCATATATCTGCTGCAAATGTGACCGTGTTCCCCTCTGTTCCAAACACACATGCATATAACATGCTGTATATAAGTAGTTCACATGATAAATGTAACAAGATATGCTTCTAGTTTTAATAATTTAAACAGGCCTTTGAAGTTTGGGCTCACGCTGAATTAAAGCCACAGTGCATTGATCTGATCAAAATTGACATGAAAATGTTACGCCAATGTGTCGGATTCGGTAGACAGTGTAAGCAGTGTAAGCCAGTTAGGCTTCTACTTGATATAACCATTTTTTTAATACTGTATCCTAAATTGTGGATAGTTAAGCTATATATCATATGTTGAAGTAAATTTCTGGAGTGTTAACGATTAAAAGAAAAAACCGTGACCCTAAAACCGTAATACAAACCGAACCGTGGGTTTTGTGAACCGTGTTACCCATAATATATATATATATATATATATATATATATATATATATATATATATATATATTATATTATATTATATTATATATATATATATATATATATATATATATATATATATATATATATATATATATATAGATAGATAGATAGATAGATAGATAGATAGATACACACACACACACACACACAGTATCGCAATCATCAAGAAGGAAAATACATACAACACTTTTCTTGCACCTAAAACACATGGAATTAAAAGTTTCACAACACTCACAAATTCACCACTACATCTCAAAGAAAGCATTTTACTCACTTAATTTGCATGCCATTTCATGCAAGATCATTGTGCGGCTTTTGTTCAGATCCTGTTTCATTGCTTTTCACATCATAGCAGCATAAGTTTATGTGCCATAAAGTTTCATGTGCCTCTATAAACCATAATGACCTCTGCCATGTAAGGATGATGACAACATTAGGCTTTCTTTATGACAATACCCACAGAGACTGGACAGATGGCGCTACCATCACCTCATCACCAAACTCTCCCTCCCTCTGCAGTGCAGTGAACAGGAATGAAGCAGAAAGGGGTTGTTAACCAGAGCATTAGTTATGGGGTGGTCAGGAGGCTTGTTTATGGTCTAAGGGATGAATGTGAGAAGGACAGGCAAACTATACCGACACAACATATGCCACAATAATAATGACTACTATTTAGGTTGAGTGATATATTGAAACAAAATGAGCAAAATAATGTCTGATTATTGAAAATGATTGCTTTGAGTCAGATCTTTTCAATAAATCAATTGATTGGGCTCACTAAACCAGTCTGAAAGATTTGTTCACAAATCATTCTTCAGTAGTTCAGTAGCAAAAACAAGTAAGTTCAAATCATTTCTGTGAATCAGTTCAAACTGTCCAATCAATCGATTCACAACTTTGTCAAAAACTCAAACCAAAAATGTTTATGGACATTTCTGAATGACGTTTAATCATTTCATTCATTCAAATTGTTGGAGTAAAAATATGTGTTGAGGGTAAATATTGATAAAGAGTTGTTGAATATAAATGAAAAAGATTGTTAATGCTTTTTAACTAGATTTTTACTTTTTTATTTAGCAACAGTGGGTTAATTTTTATTTTAAGTTTTATTTTATATAGTTTCTCTAATTTAAAATAAATTACTTTTATTTTTTTACAGCAAAAACAGAAATATCAAGATAACAAACATTAAAATTATACTTCAACAACTCAAAATCACTCATAGAGAATTTTGCACATCTGTAAATATGTGTGCAATGAAAAATCCAATGAAAATATATCCTTCTGAAATATATTCTTTACCTAAAAACCTCTTGAAGCCAGTCTCAGAAACTGATAGATTTCATTGTCAAATACCTTGTGTGATAAAGGCATGAAGATGGTTTATATCTGAAGAAAGAGAGATTTGATTTGAGGACAGCAATGGTGAAACTTGGTTAAAGTGATCTGGTGCACAGGTTTGGGAGAAGAGAGAGAGAGAGAGGGAGAGAGAGTAAATGGATATAAAACCATCACGCAGGTCACCAGCCGCCCACTGTGTGAAGATGGATGGCGGTCCAGTCATGTTGTCTCCTCGGCTGTACCTCTGTACACTCTTTATGCAGCATAAAATTACTGTCAGCCCCCATGTATACCTCCTCCAATAGGTCACTAATGCCACATACACGTTACATTCACACATTTACTGTACACTGTTCCCTTATGTACCATCAGCGTTGGCTCTGATGTTAAAGGCAATGGAAATTCTGTTGTCATTCACTCACCCCTCATTCTGTTCCAAAACCCTACGAGTTTCTTTCTTGCATTGAACCCAAGAGTATACATTTTCCTATATAATAAAACTGGATGGTCACAATTCACTGTCAAAACCATTAAGATTTATTAAAGGTGTACAATATACTTTCTGTAAAAAGAAAACTGCATGCATTTTGCGGAAGAACACCGTTTTGGTTGTGCTTTGGCTCTTTGTGACTGTGCGGATGAATATGGTTATCCTGCTGATAAAACATTCACTATACTAGTCTTAAGAGATATAACCAGTTTAGATAGAAATTATCTAAAGCGGACTAGCTGAAGATGTTACTGTAGCTTTACTTATTAATAGACACAGTACTTTCTAGAAAATAAATTCCAGCACAGCGCTACAGCAGCCATAATGAAATGACCCTTCACAATAGTGCTTTACAATGAACTATGATAGAGAGCTACATATGGAAATTGATCTATTCAATAAAATAGCAACAAAATGCCATCTCTGCATCACCTTTACAACAATGCAAATCCCTCAGTTCTCATCATCTCTGAAAAGCCAAGCCAATGTTGATTCTTGTTTTATTATAAGCTCTGTGTTTTATTTTAAAACGGGTGATTAGGGCCATTACGATTCCTCAGATAAATTTGAGTACTTGATTTAAAAAAAAATCCTTGATTGCAATTCACTGGCAAAATACCGCAAGAGGCACATTCCATTGACAAGAATCCATGAACCGCATTATTTCTAAGGCTGCACAATGTATTTAAACCAGTTAAAAACCATAGAATAATGCTACAGCGAATTCACAAAGGCATATATGTCCTGCAGGTTTAATATGCGCTTCATTTACATGCGTGTAGACTATGAGCGGCTCCGTTCTGCTCCACGTGAACTGTTATCATTTACCATGTGTGGAGCGCTTCTCAAACATCTCTGAATATGCTGTGATTTTGGGCTGCTTATAATGTTCATCTGTTATTTCACCAGATTCGTAAGGTAAATCATATATAAATCTACACTGACACAGGAAAATATATCAATATGTTTTTAAATATGCAAATTTCAAAATAAAAGCTAAACCTTTGCTTTGATGTCCACATGTTCTTGTTCAAGAAATTACAGTGGCTGTAGCATTTATATCGTAATGAAGTGGACAGGTAATACAGATTAAGTAAACATTTGAATTAAATGTTGTTTGGCCAAAATTAAACAAGGACTTGATCTGCTGTAAAGTGTAACAACACCAGACCGTTGGCGCCCTCTGCAGGCATTTGTTATAATACATGATGTACACAATGATTGTTTATATTTTGTATATTATGTATTTTAACAGTGTTGATCTATGAAATCATATGATTACTTGTTTTTGATACTTTATTTGAACCAAATATTATTGCCTCTTTGTTATTGTATATGTATCCTAAGTAGGGTTCGGCACCGAAACCCGGTGCCAATATGGAACAAAAATATCTGATTACTCGATTAATAATCAAAATAATCAACTAATTACTCAATTACCGAAATAATCATTAGTGACAGCCCTATGGGTGATTCAGTTTGAGATTTAGCTGCTCCATGTCAACCTTTCTCGCTTGTTGTGACAACTAACCTATGCCATCTCACACCATTCATGCGTCAAAGTAGCCGGAGCAACTTTTCTCTATTTATGGATATAACAAGACACGCACGTGCAAGTGATGTATGTACGCAATTTCCAGCAAAAACCATCCCAGCAGGTCTAAAATATAAACACTTATAATAGGCTTATCATAGTGAATCAAGACAAAAACATGTTTTGGAAGAAGGATTTATGATGTATTGGGTCATTATTGAAATTTTGTGAATTTTGAACAAAACAAACAAAAAAAGTTACATAGTGTACCTTTTAACAAGTTATATAATAATCTCTCTCACTGTTCAACTCATTTCCACAATTCAATGAAATCCCAAAGGATCCAATCAAGTCCCGCCCTACTTTTTTTTTTTTTTTTTTTTTTTTACTGATTTGTCAGATTACTTAAGTAATATAGGTTGTGAACGCTGCTTCATGCTGAATTTATTACTGTAATTGTTACCATATGACCGGCCTTGAATCAAATGCTTCTTTCTTCAAGAATAAAACCATTTTTATGCCTGCCTTTTAAATGGTCAATTTGTTCTAGTAGTTTGAGACTTTAGATGGTTCAAGAGCTTGTAAGGCAAAAAGAATATATAGGCTCTTTAAGAAGAGTAATTCTCCATTCAATTATTCTATAGTTAAACACTCACAGATATGTCAACGACTCTTTTTCAAGTGCTCCTTGTTGATTATGCTGTAAGAACGTATGATGATATTCATAATCACATTAGCTTTCGCTTCTTAATCGTTTGGTGATAAGTGCTCCATTCTGCCCGTGTTTAAAGCAACTCGAGTCCAAACTTAAAATCAACACACAGGAAAGCTTCTAAATCCACTTCTGCTGATGTCCAAAGGCGCAAGATAGATAATCACAATAATGTGCTTAAACAGGGTGAAAAATGTCTGCAGATGGAAAAATAGCTGCTGCGTGGGTGGATTTTACCGATTTAGAAACGGAAATGAGCATCACGGTACATATAGATCGAGTGTGAAGAATCTCAGCACACAAAACAAGAATTGTCACCCCACTGTACACAAAGAAGAAATAAACATGAAAATATAGCTGCTCTTTCTACTGTAGACATCTATTTGACTGAGCTTTGTAGCCCCATCATCTCACATGCATTGAATATCAAAGAAATACGTGTCCTGAGAAATCACACCTTTCTCTGTGACAGCCGCAGGCTCGGTAAACAGCAAAAAAAAAAAAAAAAAACAACGAAAAAAATAACCAATCAGACATCTAACAAATCAGATTGCTCTCGGCCTGTCAATCGATCTGGAGGGAGGGTGTGTGGTCCACATCATATTCCACTCCAAATTAAGATGAAAATATGAACATATAAATGTAAATTGTTGTTATATTACTGATTCAAGATTCAAGAGTTTTAATTACTGATTATGCAACTTGTGAAAATACCTTTCATAACAATTTCCTACAAAATCTTATTACTGTAATGTATCCAGATGTTTTTTTTTTTTTAAGAATAATTCTTATAGTTTCCATTTTTAGCATTATTCCCACACACACACACACACACACACACACGTTTATAATTGCTTTTATAATTACTTTTTAAATTACAGTAATGAGACTTTGGGGGAAACTGTGCTTAATTGTCATTAAAATAATATCAATTCATAAAAAAAAAGAGCCCTATTTTATTCATAAATTTTTTTTTATATATATAATATAAATTATTTATTTTTATTTTTGGGGTGAAATATAACCAAGACATGCTTAAAGCATGTTTATATTCTATATTATTTAAAGGTGCACTGTGTAAATTTTAGCGGCATCTAGCGGTGAGGTTGTGAATTGCAACAGTCCACCGCTCACCCCTCCCTTTCGAAGCACATAGAGAAGCTACGGTGGCCGACACAGGACAAAGATGTTGTCATCTGAGACAGCAGAGAGTGACTAGCGCTCTGTAGAGCAGTTTGTCCGTTTAGGGCTACTGTAGAAACATGGCGCCGCAAAATGGCGATTTCATGAACATTTTCTGTAAGGGGACCCGCGGTGTATGAAGATAGAAATGGCTCATTCTAAGGTAATAATAACATAACAGTACATTATGTAAGGTCTTTATACACCACTGAAAACATAGTTATGTATATTATATTGCATTTCTGTCAATAAATCTTCATAAATACTACACACTGCACCTTTAAGTAGCCTCCATGAAGAGCTCAACGTAACAGATGCTTTGCAGCAATCTGCAGATGTATTGTAGAACACAGGAAGTGGATTGTTTACCGTCTCTTTAAGGCTCCGCTGCAGACAATGTTAAAGCCCAGCTTTCACATTGACACTGAGATCTGTCTGCCCTCTGGAAATCGATGCACGGGCATTTCTCAACATCGATTATACAATTATGCAGGTTAAATCATCAAGCCCACACACACTCTTACAAGAGAGGACTTCTGCGCACACTCTTGAAACACACACATATTCACTCACTCCAGGTGCAGGTACTTCATGAGCTGATTAGAAATGCCACGGGGGAGTTGAACATCACTCTTAGCAGCTCCAGAGCTACACAATTGAATCATAATTAATAGTAGCAGCAGGAGGTTGTGATCCACACACACACTAACACACACACAGCGCTGCTAAAGCTGTACATACTGACAAATTATGCACAGTGAAGCACAGCAGTGTCACTAAAGCCCTCTGCTTAAAGAACCAGTAATTCATATTTGAACATACACCATGCTAGAACCATGTTTTTCATTTACCATAGTTTTACCATGTTTATGAATATGCACCATGGTAATGTTGTTTTTAACATGGTAATTATTTTTTTTATTTTTTATTTTGTAATTACCATAGTATTATGTTTTTTGAACATGTACCATGATAATACCATGCTTATTATGAATTATGAACTATGGTAATGCCATGTTTTGTTTTAATATGCACCATAGTATTACCATGTTTTTAATTTACCATACTTGTTTTGTAAGTGTTGGTTTGGTATACATGGTTATATTCAAATGATGCATGAATATGGTATTGACTCAGTACCTTTTATATATCAAAGTACCATGGTACTGTCATCACTGTGCCATAGTACTCACTCTTTAGTACTTTTAGACATTAGACATCATTTTAACTTTCAATCCTCCTGTTACTAGTCATAACATGTATAATATCAAATATAATGTGTCAATGTTCAACTCGATTCCCTTTGTTAGCTTCTGGTCTCAGTAAACATTGTATTGTATAAGTACACTTTATGTCCAATACATGTGTGTGTTTGTTTGTGTGTGTGTGTGTGTGTGTGTGTGTGTGTGTGTGCATGCTCAACTTAAAATTATGCAACTCTCTCCCCATCTCTCCCTCTCTGACCGTCTGTTCTTGCAGCCTGGCTCACTGCAATCAATTATTGTTACGGTAGAATCATTAATAATTTCCTAATGAAAATGATTCTGTTGATCTCTGTTGTATTTTAATTAAACATAATTACGCTGGCGCTCAGAGCTGTGGTAGGGACCCCTTCAGGGTACAACCCAGTTTTAACACCCTGATAATGAAATTTTACATTGTGTGCAGTTGTTTGGTTATTATGCGTCGCAGTATTTTCCGCTGTTCAAAGATAAGAGATAATAACCCTGGCACCTCCGTGTGCTTTGCCTCCATGCCTTTCAAAGAGGAAGATGAAATGAAAACAATTTAATGGCCTTAACAGTTTAAAACACGACAGCGTTTGTCTTTTGTGTCGTTCCAAACTCAGCTGGCATGTGTCCGTCTTCTAGCGCTTTATTGTCAGCGTGAAACCCCTCACCCAGCACTGCGCTTACATAAAGACATGCACGCAAATCGAGATAAATATACGTTTGAAGGTTCGGTTTGTACAGTGATGAAACAGTTCGCTGCCTATTAGGGTTGGGAATCGAGAATGGGTTCTTATTCAGAACCGGTTCCAAAATAATATGGCAACTGAATCATTTGCATGACATTTGGTTATGATAATGCTTCTTTTCTTCATTGATGCTGAATTTGCAGCACCATTGCAAAACAAATCATATTTAGTTGTGAATTTGAATCCAGGGGAGTGAGGTTTACACCCACAGCTCTTGCTAGCTTTACTCATGAGTTATCAGTTTAATGACTTTTGTTTAGACTTTTTGTTAAAGGGGACCCGTTATGCCTGTTATGTAATATAAGTCTCTGGTATCCACAGAATGTGTCTGTGAAGTTACAGATCATTTATTATAGCTTGTCAAATTTGCCCCTATTTGGGTTTAGGCAAAAACACGCCATTTTCGTGTGTGTCCCTTTAAATGCAAATGAGCTGCATCTCGCAGCCCCCTTTCCAGAAGAGGGTTCATTTACAGCTCATGCTTCGGACACTTAACAACAACAAAACTGTAGAATGTCACGCAGCCAAAATTGTCAGTAGCTATGTTCAGCCTTACATGTTCGAACCAGAGTCGGACACTGATGGAGAGACTTAGGAAGAAGTTAACTTTTAGAACGTTCTGAATGGATAGTGATTACATTTATGTAGTTGTGTAGTTAAGTTGATTCAACGAATCGACTAGCATGTACCGTCATGCCGTTAATCTAAAATCTTTCAGAAACAACTTTTGTGCAAATCCAGCGTCGAACCGACCTTCGTTTGTGAAGCCAATATAGATGTGCAAATTTAACACTTTAATGACTTTCTTAGGCACATTTTCTTTATAAATGAAATCCAACCACATCAGTGGCTCAAGATGCCGGGAGTCTATGGAGACTCTTATGTTCCTTGGTACATCCAATGACAGAACATTAGTAATGTTTTTTTGCAGCAGACATTGTATATCTCCAGCCGCTACAGCAATCACTGAAAAAAAAGTGTGTTGGATTTACATGACCGATGTACACATAATTTGTTCATGTAACTTTAACATCATAGAATTAATACATTTTAAGTGACCCAATTAAGTAGTCTCAAAGTGAATTTTATATGGCTCCCTGACATGACTCAGGCATTTAATTTTATATATTCATTCATCCACTTCAATTTCATATATTTTAATGTTACACAACTTAATAATTATAATATTGCACTAGCTAGATGACAAACATAAACATCTTAAAAGCTAAGCATTAAAAGCTCCTTCAGCAAAGCCATTATGACATTAGCTGTATCAATCCACAGCCTAAGCAAATGCCCCACTTTTCTCCACAATGGTAACCCACTGTAATTTAAATTGTTCTAATAATTCCAACATAATTGAATATTAAACACAATCAAGTCTCCCCCTTTCTAATCTTGCTCAAAAATACATAAAACATATAAAATTAAAGCTGCAAGCAGCGATGAAAGGGCCCTCGCACCCGGGACCACCACCACCTGGTGGCCTCAGGAAAACAGCGAATAGTGGGCGACATGCATTTAAGTGGGTAAATATAGAAGAAAAAGTCACTTCAATGTGCCACACTTCCTGCTGCCAGCAGGTGGCACTTTGACTATATCTGAATATTGGCATGTAGATGTCTTTCGGCCAGGACTATTATCAAACATGTTAAGTTTGGGGCAGATCGGACATTGTATGCCTGAGTTATAACAACTTCCTGTTTTATGGCGAAACGTCAAACTTTGTGAGGCCGCCATGGACACGCTCTTCAGGGAAAACTCAAGATCTTCGCAATTTAACATTGCAAAGGCCTTTAGATTAGACTGAACAAATATGATGTTGATCTGATTAAATCTCTAGGAGGAGTTTGTTAAAGTACAATGTCTGGAAATGGCAAAAATTTAGCAGAGAAAATTCTAAATATCTCACTTCCTGTTGGGTTTTTAGATTTTGCACCCAGGGGCTTTTTTGTAGGTATTGGGCTGTTACATGTGTCTACCGAATTTCATACCTGTACGTGAAACGTAGCTCAAACGGCGCTTAATTGAAATTTTGTAGGTGGCGCTATAGAGCCATTTTTCCACACCTAATTCTGAAACCCATAACAGACGTAAATGTTCACCACTTTTGTGTGCAAAGTTTCACGAGTTTAAGTGTGTTTAGGCCCTCAAAAATGCGATTCATTTGGGAGAAGAATAATAGGCTGATCAATTCCAATAGGGTCCTCACACCATCGGTGCTCGGGCCCTAATAACAACATTTACTCTCTCTTAGCCATATGCAAAGCATGGTGGGAACTAACAACCCCCGCCCAGTTTCAGTTAATGCAACACAAATCATTCATGTAATCTCAACACAAACTTCAATTTGACATATTTAAGTGGAGTGAACACAATCAAATTATGTTAGGACAATGTATAGTAATTGTGTTGCTTTAGCTCATTTTAATTAAGCAATTTGAACAAGCAGTACAAGTCTTTTTTTTTCAGTGAGGAAACGGAAATGGTGGAAATTGCTCACTGAGAGCGGGATCTATGCTAATACACTGTCAGAAAAAAGGTACAGTGCTGTCACTGGGGTGGTACCCTAAGGTACAAAACCGAAAAGGTACTAATATATACCATTTAGGGGTGAGTAAGGTACAAAGATGTACCTTTTCACTTTTGTACCTTAGGGTACCGCCCCAGTGACAGCGCTGTACCTTTTTTTCTGAGAGTGTAGGGCAGATCGTCACTAGTCATGGGTTGGGCTTCCCCCTAAGAGTAAGAGTAGGGGGAAGCCCTGGAACTGTTTATGATTTATGGGTATTATAAAAAAAAAAGAAAAAAAAAAAGGGAGTGGGTGGATTTATACCATTATAGGCTGGTTGTTTAACCACTACTGTAGTACAAGTCATACTGTGTTTAAACACCTTATAAAAGTGAATTTTGCATAATAGGTCCCCTTTAAAGGCAAGACACCACAGGTGAATAGAGTAAAGTATGTAACTAACAGATAGCATCATACTTCCCCAGTTAATTAATCACAGTCCATTAAGACGATTGTTTTGTATTACACGTTTTCTGAAATGTTACGTATATTATGCAAATGAGGCATTATCTAATTAAATATGCATGCATTTCTAAAACAGAAATCTGAACAATGGATAAAGGCAGTTTCAAAAGTCTTGTTTAATTTGACATATTAGACCATATTAGACCATAAATCATAAACGTTGTCAATGCAGTAGGAAAAATGCATGAGAAAAAAACAAATTTTGAGAAAATAGGCTTTTAAAGCATTTTAATGGAAATCACTAGATGCAAAAAGATAAAGTGTAATAAATAATAATACAAAAATGTATGTGTATTTTGGATGTTTTCTTTCCATTAGTCTGAAAGAAGACATGTTATGGATGCAAAATATGGACTGACCAGTGCATGAAAAAACAATGGCTTTGCCTGTAGTGACTTGCCTTAATATATAATTAGGACTAATTATTTTGAGGGGATCTTCATATTAATATTAAAACATTAAGATATTAAAAGTATCATTGGAATTGTTAAAGAATCAATTGAATCATTAAAGAACTTGAACTGAACCTGGAAGTGGAATCAGGATCTGAACCGGAATATTTTAGCTCTTTGTGATTCCCATCCCTAGTGTTTCCCATCAAAGAGAGAAGATGCGAGACAGAAGATTATGAAAGAAAAGGCTGGAGGTCAAGGTAACATGTCTCTGCTCTGACTCAGTCACAGCAAATGCACAATAGAGATGTATGGAGGAGAATCAGATGGAGAGGAATTACAGAATATGAGCCGCACAAAGACACAGTGAATTAGTCCAGTCCTGCGGTCTATGAGCTTATGTAAAATGCTCTCGTTACACTGGTCAATTTCCACACGCACAATGGCCAAATTTCCCCCTCGACTCCTCTGACACGCTCTATCTGACTGTTCCTGCTTCTAAGAGGCTTAGAGAAAAAATTTAGGTGACCTTTAAATAATCAGACACACTAGAGCAGAATATCTGCTGTCCAAATGTACAAGAGCTCAACTGTCTGGTGCCCAAATTTCAAAAGAATAAATTCGATTTTAAGTGTCTGACAGGCACATTAAGTTCTTAACAACATATTTAAGTTAACTAAATAATAACACTGGCAAAATAAGTGTCAGATTTGTAATAATTCAAAGCTTTCTCAGTCAATTTAGTTACAAAGAGCCAGACTTTCAATTCTCACTGTATATCTGACCAAGAACCACCCACTTACAATAAAAAAGACTGAATGACATGCAAATCAACCAATCACAGTTCATTTTGTTTTTGCATTCTGTTTAAAGGATGCTTATCTAAAATAGTTGATTCCTCAATAATACACACACAAGTGACGCCCAGTTAAGCACACACACACACACAAGCACACACACACACACACACACAAGATGATGCCTGTAGACTATGTAATGTTCATTCAAAAGTACTAAGTAGACCAAAAATGAAAATATAAAACATAAGTTCTTGCACAGGTCAATCCTGAAGCCCTGCTAGCATCTACAGTTAGAAATGGCAATTAATTTGAGTTAAAACTGAGAAATATCGAGGAAAAAGAGAGGCAGAAAAAGATGGAGTATAATAAGACAAGTGTTTGGTTACAATTTTCTTGTCCCTAGTTTCCATGATTATTCTCGATGCTCTATTTTCAGTGAGTCCTCCATCGGTCGCTCGGAGCCGCCCGCAGGGAATCGAACACCCAACAGGTCTGAATATAATACATTAAACTGTAAGGATTGTGGGATGCATTTATTACTGGGGCAAACACACAATTACCGTCTTCGCCATGTGTGTCTGTTCATAGAAAGTGTTTTAGCGCAGCGAGGGCGATGTTGTGTACATAGACTGGACTGTGAACATTCAAGGCCTTGAGAGAACGCTGATGCAACTATTCGTAATAAAATGCCAATAAATCTGTGCTGTATCCTAAACAAGGATGTCGGCCAGTAGGGAAAATGTGCATTTTCTCATCAGGTTTGCTTTAAATGTACATATTTATTTATTTTACCCTCATTTTTTTCTGGCTAACACAAAAAAGTGCATGTCCAAAATAAATAAATACATAAATAAATAAAGTTAATGTTACAGCTGAATATCTAAATTATAAAAAAATTATATTTAATTTTTAAATAAACTAAAATATATAAATGCTACAAGTGAATTTAGGCATTACAAATGCACAATATGAAAATTTGCCATTCATTTTAAGATTTGCTAAATATTGATATATTATTATAAGATATTATAAGACTAACTGACATCCAGAACTGTAAATGTTTGCTAAAATACAGTCCAGAACAGCTGAAATGGTGACCTCGCATTTGAATCGTTCTCTCTCGCTAATAAATAGGAAGGCAGAGGAGAAATTATAGAGACTTAACACAACACTCCAGAAATCCTGTTATTAGCCTTTTTGTTTCCCATATTCAGTCTCCTGGCAAAAAGATTAGACGATTTTAAAAGAACTGCATAATCTTCTTTAACAGCTTATCAAAACTTTAATGATTTGCTGATAAAGCGCACAAATGAAGGCACTGGTAAAGAGGATCATCCCCAGTGCAGTGCAGTGATTAGAAGATGAGAGCTGGGAAACGAAAAATCCCACGTCTGCCTCGTGTTCACTTTGAGGGGGAAGAAACTCAGTTTCAGCACAGAGGAGAGTCATAATCATCTGAAAAACATTCGGCTAAATGAGAGCTCTCACTCTGGAATCCTTGTACTTTGCTTATTTACTTATTTATACATGCATCTCAATGTAATATGGCAATTTATAAGGAACAAGACTTCAAATTGTCAGGTCAGCATGTTTCCCTTAGACAAATGTATCGTGATAACCACAGTTTCTACTAAAATGGAATATCGATTACAGTTAAAGTATAAGTGTTGCTTGTTAGGTTAATAACTCAAATTAACCAAATGACTAAATAACCTCTTACCTGGTTGAGAAGTGGTCTGCTATAGTTTCTAAGTGACTGGATAAGAAAATAAAATGTTGACTTATTGAGGACTCAAGCCATATAAACAGACCACACACAACACCTTAGCAACTACCCGACAACCACCCAGAACACACCCTAGCAACCATACAGCAATGCTCTTGCAAAAACCCAAAACACCCTTAAACAGAGTGACATTTTACTCTGAAAATCCAGTTGTTTCAACATTAAAACTGTGCTAATTTGCAATTAGCCATACCAAATCATCAAAAATATAAATTATAATGACAGAAAGTCTCTGAAAGCTACTTATGCTATTCCCATTTGAACCCAGGCTCACATGTGCCTCTACGGTAAACGTGTTTTCACCAAGCAGAACATGTTCCTGGATCAACATTCCAATCAACCAATCATATTTGAGGGACAAGTTAACGGTTTATGTCAAGTTTAGGCTTACAATCAGATTTAGGTGGTTCTATGCCATTCTTATTCACCTATTGTTTCCCTCTGGTTTTAGGGATAAGTTATGGCTAGAGTGAGGTTTAGGGGTAGGGACAGGATTAGGACTAATTTATCAGACAGGAATGTTGTTCCAGAACCAACAAAGTATATTGATCCAGGAATGTCTTTCTTGGCAAAATCACAGTGAGGTACCTACATTTGTGTAAAGCTGCAAAAAACATACCTATATATTAGAGCTGCACGATTCATCTTTAAAAGATCGCAATCTTGATTCAAGCATGTGATCTCATTACTAAAAGACAACAATTTGCCTGTGTCTATTATTAAACCTTTGACAAAATCACACCGGAACATTCAGATCCGTGTTGGCGCTGCCGCTCAGCCAGAGAGAGCAGTTGTAATGTACAGATATGAAACAGCTTCACAAACAGTCTTTTCAACCACACAATTATTTCTGTTACAAATAATCACAGTTTATACTAGTTTATATTTTGGATAAAAATACTGATGTCTACGGAAGCTATCGAACTGGAAATCATCTTTTGAAAGTAAAGTAGTGCTTCAAATAATGTTTGTATCAATTACCAGGTGGTGACAAAGTGATTGTTAAAAATGTATTTGTCATTGAATTATTCATTCAAGAGATTCGTTCAAAAAACACTGATTCATCCAGTAATGAAATAAGTCAAGTACTTATGAGTGAGTCATTGAATCATTCATTCAAGAGATTTGTTCAAAAAACACTGATTTGTCCAGTAATGAAATAAATGCATTTGTGAGTGTATTTCTGAGTGAGTCATTGAATCATTCATTCAAGAAATTAGTTAAAAAAACACTGATTTGTCCAGTAATGAAATAAAACACTGATTCATCCAGTGATAAGTGAAGTATTTCTGAGTGAGTACTGAATCATTCATTCAAACCGATAAAAAATAATAATTCAGATTCATTAAACATTTTAAATAGACTGCAGCAATTAACATTTGTCAGACAAGTCAATTACATTATTTTATTTAGTTGTCTGTTTAGAATCGTGGGACAATCGGGATCTGTTTTAAACCGCAACAACAAAAAAGAAAAATCATGATTCTCAATTTATACAAAATTGTGCAGCTCTACTATACATAAAGTATAGCAGTAAAACAGAAACAACTTATTTTCACACAGTTCCTTGCACAATATATATGTTATGACCTCAAAACCCTAGTAATACATTTTGACATTCGCATCACATTTCCAGCTCCATATGTATGGCTTTTCTAACATTGCAAACTTGCTCGGTAGCTCACCTGGTACAGCACTGCACTTGAGATGTGGAGCACCAGTTATGAGTCCTGTTAGTCACAACACTCAACAAAAGAGCTCAAAGACTTGTAGAATCAAACTAAAATGGCATGGTTGCTTTAGCAAATGCATTTTTATCTCAGGCTCGCTTTTGTTAAAGGGATAGTCCAAACATTGTGTGATCACTTTTTCACTCATGTTGTTCCAAACCTGTATGAGTTTCTTTCCTCTGTTGAACACAAAAGAATATATTTTGAAGAATGCTGGTAATCAAACAGTTGATGGCACCCATTGACTTCCATAGTAGGAAAAAAATACTATGGATGTCAATGGCTGTCTGGGTACCAACATTCTTCAAAACATCTTCTTTTGTGTTTACCAGAAAGAAACTCATACAGGTTTGGAACAACATAAGAAATGATGACAAAATGTTAATTTCTGTGTGAACGATCCCTTTAACACTATTGATTAGGTTTAGTGCAGGTGCTATATTACTTTCAAACGCAAGCGCATTAACCTATTAGTGCCACTCATTTCATTTCCGAAATGCCACGATACGTACAGTACATCAACCAACGTAATGAAAAATGTTGCCAGATTCATATTCTGGTGATTTGGATAAAACAAAACTTGCTTTTGCTGAAAATGTGTTAAACAGTGTTGTGAAACATGCAAGTATCAAATGTCTCCACATGCATTTTACAATGACCCTGGGTTGGAATTCATTATGATTTTACAGTAATAACAACTGCAGAAATGATAGTGTTCTGCTGAAAACAACTATAGGGTTAGCACTGTAAGAGCTATAATGTGTTGCTAGCAGTGTATTCACAAGCTTAGACATCATGGATGGGTTATTTAAATCTTAATGTTGCGTTTGAATCCCAGATGATTCGCTACACATGCAGTTTGATGCATGAGGAAACACGTGTATCCGTCACGTCTGTCTTAGGGCCATCCGCCGTTGACAAGCATTTGCAAACACGGAAAATAATGTCAGTAAAGCAAATGTCAGCGAATGACATTTGTCATAGCAAAATCACAATGACCTGTGAACCCACGACCTTACATTACAAATCGCAATGCTAATAGATCCAAGAGACACAGGAACCAAAGCCACACTAAACATCTCTGAGCATGAGCTGTACACAAACACAGGTCAAAAAGAAAGAAAGAAAAGCGATTCGGATAGCAGAAGTGTGCGGTACATGTGTGTTTGGTACAGGGCAGATAAAGCATCCTCTTACCTTTGCTGTAAACCACACAGTTGTTCTTGTTGTCGTCTGTTCCCTGCCAAGTCACATCCAGCAGCCACCTGGGGCCTGCGTTCAGCACCAGCGGGACGTGTGGCTTCGTCTTCTGCAGAGGTGGAGATAACACACACATACACACAACAATCATTTGTTTATTTGGGGATGATTTAGCAAACACACTCATAAATCACAAGGAACTTTATGAGGTTCAACAATAAAGATCAGATTTTTTTTCCATTCACATTTTTACTTACAGTGTGACAGTTTTGGGTCAGTTGGGTCAGTTTTTTTTTGGTAACACTTTACAATGTATTAACGAACATGAACTAACAATGAGCAGTACATTTATTACTGTATTTATTAATCTTTGTTAATGTTAGTTAATAAAAATATAGTAGTTCATTGTTTGTTCATGTTAGTTCACAGTGCATTAACTAATGTTAACAAATAAACATTTTACTAACACATTGAAATGAACATTAACCAAGATTAATAAATGCTGTAGAAGTGATGTTCATTGATAGTTAAAAGTAGTTAACTAGTAATGTAACCTTACTGTAAAGTGTTCCTTTTTTGTTTTACTAACTTAAATGTTTGGTTTTCTGTGATGTATTCTAAATTTTTGTTGCAAATTCTGCTGATTTGCCACAAAGATTATAATTTATTCAATATTAATTAGCTTACTATCATAAATGAGGCTGTTGAATTTACAAAAGTGACAAATTACAAAAATTATTTAAAAATATATACATTTATGGAGTTTATGGAGTCGGCTTTGGCCGCGACTCTGGGAGACTTGTTGTTAAACTTCTCTTTGAGAGAAGAACAAAGAACGGTACTGAAGTCATTCTTAAGAAAGGAAGATGTGTTCGGAGTTTTGCTGACCGGATACGGCGAAAGTTTAATCCATCAACTAGCTCTGCTTCACCTTCTTCGTTGCTCTGGTTGGTTGTATTGCTATCCTATTGCGTGCAGTGGGAATTTGAAAGACAACCGTTTATCCCGCCCCTCGGATTGAGCCCTGCCAATGGTGAGTTCCCAACCCAACATCTTGATATGGGTCTGGCATGTCAGGCTAGAGCATAAGAGACTTCGCTCAAAATGTTTGACAGTGTAAATCATCACGATTTGCAATAAAAACATTTAATACATCATAGAAATCCAAATGTTTTACATTTCTGCAAAGTGTAAAAACATTAAGTGTTAAGTGACAACTTGGCTTATTAGACTGGATTTAACATCCTTCAGTATAAATAATGATTAAAACAAGTGAACATTTTTAGGACAGGCAAAAGAATAATATGACTGGTCTCATCCTGTGGATGAGGATAATATATATATATATATATATATATATATATATATATATATATATATATATATATATATATATATATATATATATATATATATATATATATATATATATATATATATATATATATATATATATATATATATATATACACACACACACACGATGAGAACTGACACTGAAACTCAAGTTTAATGGTGTTTTCAGTATCAATAACCTCTCCACTGGCCCAGCCCAGCGTCCTCGCATTTAACTCCAAAGAGTGTGGAATTATCAGCCCGAGTTTTTCCCAGTGATCCAGTTTCTGATCTCTCCGATTACGGCCTGATCTCAGGTGCCTGGGAATTGCAAAAAGAATGCGTGCGGCTTTCGGCGAGCGCTCAGGACTGAACTTTGGCCACATTGTGCCTCCCTATCGCCACCATCTCACTATTTCCTGCAACGGGCCGAGAAGAATTTAAAGAATCAGTATCCATTTCAAAGGCCGATTGAGGTTAAGTTTTATAATGCTCCGGCAAATTATTCCGAATGTGTAACGTCATTTTTCTTTTCTGGCTGAGGTCGAAGCGCACAGCTTCAAGTTCTATCTATAAGGTGAAAGCGGTAAGATAGAGAAACGCTACTAAAATGCACTCGACTCTTTTGTGGAGAAAGAGCCACTGCTAGTGCTTGGCTGTTCTCTATGCCAATTTTTTTTTTTTTCTATTTCATTTTTCAAATGGCTTTTTTTAAAGGGCAATGAAAGCTCACTCCGAGGCAGGATTGGTAGAGATCTTGGACAGCTGTTACAGTAGCCCATTACTGGCAGGCAAAATGTCTGTCTTTCTGGGCCATTAGACGTGACGCCCCAGGCACACCTTCATTAGAGTGCAGCAGAAATAGTTTAGCTAAGTGAAAATGGGCTGGAGTCACTCTCAGGCAGCTCACGTGACATCATTTCCTTTCCTGAGTCTACAGCCCCTCTGCAAATCACATGTGCTGGGCTGTTGCGATTTTCTCCTGCAAAGTATGCATTCACAACACACTCAAACTATCAGCCAAAAGGAAGTGTTGCTCATTTAAGTATCAATTTGGTCTCTTTTCTACTTGAATTCTTTATTGGAAACCATGAAACAGCATATACTGTACATATTTGAGTTCAAACTGAGATTGCAGAATTTTAATTGCAAACTTTGCTGTCTTAGAGAATGTGAACACATTCTGAGCATAGACTGTAAAAAAAATATGGACGTAGTGACCGTGACGTCACCCATAGGATTCTGAAGAGCAGTTCTGAAGCGTAAAGTAAAGACGAGCTGGCAGCGCGTCACACCTGGATAACAGAAAATTGGCAAAGAGGCGGGATGTGGGAGGAGCTGAGGTGACGCAATGACTAACAGACAGCAGATAAATGGCTATCCACCTGTCACTCAAATGCCTGTTAATTATGCAGAACTCTAAGGCTTTATATAATGTAAACGAATGAGTTATAAAAAAAATTCACCCCCTCACAGTTGAAGGGCAAAATTAGCTATATAGACAAACACAATTCGTACCAGGCTGTAAACATGCTTTTTTTTTCTGCTGTAAAGTTGGCCATTTTAATGTGGGGCTCAATGAGATTCTGCTCCCTTCTGGAGCCTGTCCCTAGTGGCCAGTCGACGAACTGCAGTTTAAGTTACTTCCGTATTGGCTTCAACAGAAACTGGAGGAGGTTGCTGCTTGATTCTGAGACAGAAAAACAGAATAAAACTCTTGAGAAATTGCTAGTAAATTTCACAAATAATTACAAAGAAACGGCAAGTAACACAGTGAATTAAATGTGAATTAGTATTTTCTTGAAAACATACTCCAATAATGTATTATTTACATCTTTGAATAATATTTTTTTTTACAGTGTAGAACCAGAGAGATACTTTTAAATGACAAGGATCTTTTTTCTGAAGAGAAGCACTTGCTCTCTAATTAATCTCTCTTTGCTCCAAGTAATTTAGGAGAAATAAATTAGAAATAAAACATTTTTTTCCCCCCATTATTCCATCAAACTATAGGCAAAGTCTTATCTTAAAGAGTGTTTTGACCCTCACCTGGCAGTCTCACCCACCTGGCCATCTATGTGGGCGTCTTTCCCCACACTGGCAGCGAGACAGAGAACCCTCAGTCATTTAACACAGCTCCCGTTTCACATCTCAAATTAGCCATACAATAACGTCTTATATCCAGGCTGACCTGAGAATTTTATAGGCCTGTCAAAGAGCACCGCAGACCGTCTGATTGTTGCCACGACAACTATCTAAAATGAGAATCAGATTAACCCTTTCTCTGATCCCCACCGTCTGGAGTCATCTCTTATTCAGAAGCAAAGGTCCGCCCTGTCTGTCTCTTTCTCTCTCTCTCTCTCTCTCTCTCTCTCTCTCTCTCTCTCTCTATCTCTCTCTCTCAAGGCCCAGAAGTTCCCCAGAAAAAGCACCTAATGATGCAATTCATGGAAAAAATGCCCATACATGTAAATTTTAAAATGTATTTGTGCATCATGTGACCCAAAAATCCTGCTATTCATCAATATTTAAACTATAGAGCTACAGTACTGCATACAGTATGCATTGCATAGGCAAACATTTCAAACATTAGTATCTCAAAATATATGACATGACCTGCATTAATTCAGAGTGGCTCAGTTATCATCTCTGAGATTATTTTAGAGATTAGAGAGAGTTTATTTTCATTCCAGCCATACACAGGAATTCAGTATACTGGTTCCAAATGGTAATTGTGTATACATTTCTGTCATGACAAATGAGTGTTTAGCATGGTAATGGATATGACAATGTTGATATATTTGGTCTTGGTGGAACAGATCTGCTACGCTTCTGCTACTGTTATTGCTGCTGCTGATGTTGTTTATTGCTAAACAAGTACAGGACTGGCTACTGCCAATACATACACGACATGCTGCTGCTACTTACAATATAGCATACATGAATTACCCATAATAGGTCTATAAAAGTGGAGCTGGGGAAGGTGGAGGGTTTCTGAAAGCGTGCTGCAACTGCTACAGAAAATGCTGACCAAGTATTTGAAAGTTGAGCAGCAAGCTCATTGGCTACTGATACAGCAGGGACCAATCAGATGGGCCCTATAGAGAATGATGTAATTGCAAGCAGATTGAGTTTAGGACGGTTTGGGTTTGGTGGTTGCCAGGAGAACGGTACTTGCCTGATTGCATTGTGTCAAGTGTAAAGTTTGGTGGATGGGGGATTATGGTGTGGGGTTGTTTTTCAGGGGTTGGGCTTGGCCCCTTAGTTCCAGTGAAAGGAACTCTTAATGCTTCAGCATACCAAGATATTTTGGACAATTTCATGCTCCCAACTTTGAGGGAATAGTTTTGGCATGGCCCCTTCCTGTTCCAACATGAACCAGTGCACAAAGCAAGGTACATAAAGACATGCACAGAGTCCTGACCTCAACCCGATAGTGATGAATTAGAGTGGAGACTGTGAGTCAGTCCTTCTCGTCCAACATCAGTGCCTGACCTCACAAATGCACTTCTAGAAGAATGGTCAAAAATTGCCATAAACACACTCCTAAACCTTGTGGAAAGCCTTCCCAGAAGAGTTGAAGCTGTTAGAGCTGCAAAGGGTGGGCCGACTCCATATTAAACCCTACGGATTAAGAATGGGATGTCATTAAAGTTCATGAGCATGTACAGGCAGATGTCCCAAAACTTTAGGCAATACAGTGTACATAATATTTGCAACACTTGTATACTGTGCACAGTATATATACATATCCGTACTGCTATTCAGAATGTACAAGGAGTTGATCTTTCATAGACATGTATCTTTGGAAACAGACCATTTGTTTAAAAATATACATTGCAATCTGTGATTGTAGCACTAAAATGATTTTAATACATATGAATATCAAAGAGAGACTCTAAATCTGCTGCAATATGTTTGAATGAACAATCCAAGTATAATTTAATTAAGACCGGTAAAAGACAAAACAGGTTGCAAATGAACACACACACACTGTAATAAAACAGTAGATAATGTTTTGGAATCGGAAGTGAAGCGAAAGTGTCTCTCATTTGCAGACAGATGCTGAGGTGACGCTTGATTTAAGACCTTCACCGGAGGCGCTGTGTGTAAGTAACAGATCTCTAGTCTCACTCCACTGGTTTGCAATCTCGCTCTCTCCATGTGTAAGAGATACAGTGACCAAAACAGTGTAGTCAGCGAGCGAGTGATTACAAACTGATGCTCCAAATTCGCTATAAAATGAAAATCAATATTTCCACAAGTTGCTGCAACATAAAAGATAACCTTCATTGATTTTTCACGACTTAGGCCTGTGTGATAAAATCTAATATAAATTTTCAGCTGGTCGGATTTGGATCAGAGCAGGGAAGCAGGGGCTGCCGATAAGTTCCTCGCTAACATCCCTCAGAGTTGGCTTTTTTTCTCCCTTCCTCTTCCTTCTCTTCCCCCCTCCTCCACCTCTTTCCGAGCCGCGGCTGTACTATTTATAATTGGCCCGGTACGAGCGAAAGCTTCTATCGGGAATCAGCTCTAATTTTTATTACGGAGCAGCTAAAGCCTGTTCCAGATAATTTGGAAATTTCAGGGGGAATTGTGATGGAGCTGATGGCAGTGGCGCGGAGGCCCGCAGAAAAGAGCTAACCTGTAATAGCCTGTGTGGCGGCAGCTGATTAAATGTTGCCATAGATGAAAGACCCGCCATCGCTGCAATAAATTAACCAATCACACAAATCCCAAGTCGCCGCTAATCCGGCCTTGATACCCTGATCCTCTGATCAGCTGAAGGAGGTGAAGGGAAGAAAGTGGCTGGTGACACTATGAGCCACCCTGACTCCAGGCCTGTGTGTAAACAACGGGCTAATGATAGCGGTGCTGACCGCTGCCACGGTCCCCAGTGCGCTCCAGCCCGCCTCACAGAAATCCCAGTGTCCACGCTACGCACTCTTCATTTCTGCTATCAAACTGCACAGGAAGAGATTAAAAGCATGGTATACCTTTTGATTTCAAGCCTTTAAATCTGCGGAAATCGTTACATTCTTTTGGTAAGTGTGGGAAAACAAAAAATCTAATTCAGCATGAGAATTATGGTTACATATGGATTTTTCAGATCCACATCCTCATGATAAACACTCCACATCTGAAGTTCAGGATACCTCAGATATTGATGTAGATTACTATTAATATTATTATTATCCTTATAAAACAAGAAGATGAGCATTGATTAAATTCTATTGCAACACATATGTATCAGATAAACTTGAAATTTCTTGTTTTGGAGATTTCCTAATGCAACCAATAAATTATTAAATATATACTAAGGCAAATGCTGGATTTAAATGTGTATATCTTGCATATATATGTATTATTATTAGGGTCATTGACAAATAAAGTTTAAAAAAAAAAAAAACCCTGATGTAATGCATATTTTTGTTTTGGTTGTTAAATAACATTTAAAAGTGTTTCAATTCATTCTGACAGTTATTATTTTTTATTATGTCAGGCAGTGCAACGAAATGTTTGAATGTATACTGTAGTTGTACCACCTGACATGGAAAGTGTACCAACCTACCCGTACATGAAATTAGCCATTTTTACCAGTATTTGAGAGGGATCTACAAACCTTTTCTCTCTGCCTCGTCAATTCATAATAAAAGAGTTGAAAGATGTTTGCAGTTGTATCACCTGACATTTTGGTGGTTTAAGATAACAAAACATAAAATATGTATTATTTAAATGTACTAAAAAGGAATTCAAACTAAATAAGTTTATAGAATAAAGTGATATATGTCATGAATTTATCAAATTATTTTAAAAAGGAAATAATGCACTAGGACACAAAAATATGCACGTCATGTCATTGATCCATTTACATATTTGTTATTACAGTTTACATTGGAATTTTTAATTTGTTGTGATTTTGTTATGATGTAATTAAGACTAATAGACTAACAGCAATGTTACAAAGATACAACAAAAGTATGTAAATAAATAAGGCAGCCAAAACTAAAGATAATTAGCAAATTGAAAAGAAAAGAAAAACACGACACGGACAATGTTTAAAGAGTAAAATTCAGACAATTTTAATCTAAATAAATGGTTTTATTTGTTAGATTTATGTCCTTGAATCTCTGCATTTTAATATTAAAATGCAGAGATTCAAAGACATGAATTAAAAACTGATTAAATTCAGTTTTAGTTTGAAAGGAAATCCTGTAGCTCGAGCAGTCGAACATGTCACCTGGCAACGCCAAGGTCACAGGTTATATTTCCAAAGAATGCTTGAATTGTATACCTTTAATGTAATGCAAGTCGCTTTGGATAAAAGCGTCTGGCAAACACATAAATGACAGAATTTTCTTTTCAAACGACCCATTCAGAACTTTCATTCCTGCACATATAACCTATAACACCTATTCTCACTGCACCCCCCCACCCCATATGAATATATGAATGCCATATGTCAGGCTGACATGTGCGAGGGTTCGAGGCAGAGGTGAAGGCTGAAGGTGAGGATAACAGGACCGGACCTGCTCTAAGACTCTGTTTACAACATAACGCACCCTCGATATGGCGACTTCAATTAGTTGTTCGCCATGATGAAACAAATTGCATGTGGTCAACTGGAAATTTCATTAAGGCAGATTTTCCTGCAGCTCTCGTTATCTCCGTGTATTAATATTTCCTCGGGCTTGCTGGACGGGTGAGTTGCGGGGGACATTTTTTTCCCCCCTTCCACGCAGCAAACGTCCAAATCCCCTTCACACGCATCCACACGAAATTATGATTCTCTAAAAATAAACCCTGATGTTTCTCCTTTTCATGTGCTGTTTGATAAACTAAATAAAGCCCCCCATTTTTTCAAAATCACTATCTAGCCCAGAAAATATATTCCCATGTCTGTCATCCGTTCCAGCCTGCTCTTTTTAAATGGCAGTGGTTTCATCGCCTAAAATGAAAAGATACCTCCTCCTTGGTGCCGTCTTTGCTGCTTTTTTTTTTTTTTTTTTTTTTGAGTGAGCATCTGCTATTGGGAGGCTAAATAACGGAAATATGCAAAAAGAGAAATTGCACGCTAATTCCCTTTGGAGATAGATCTTGGCGCCTGCCCTGTCATAAATCAGAGAATTTCGATATGAAATGAGGCAAGCTGCTCTAATCATTTCTGCATTTCAAATTGGATCACTGGCTCAATCGCTTGGCTTTTAAACTGCTTGCCTAAGAGCAAATGTGAGGTGGGAGATAATGGGGAAGAAATCTCAGCCCGCGTGCCGTAGTTAGTTTACTGCTTGAGTGCAAAAGAATGCTTTCAGCCCCCCTCCTCCTCCTCCCCTCTCTGCGGCTTTCTCTTTTCAACTTTGTTAAATTGACTTTTTCGTTTGAAATCGATTAAATTGAGAATCACTCCGGCTCTACCAATCTTTTAAGGAACACCCATTGAGGTTCGCTCGGGCCTATCGTTTTCCACTGTTCGACGTTGCTATAGGAACCATGCATATTTATTCAAAATCACCTTGCTTTAAAACATAGTTTGACTGTTCAGTGCTGATTTCATCTCAATCTTTTCTGAAGACACAAATGTGTCCTATTTACCTCCTAAACAACAGCTGACAGAGATTAAAATGGCTTTTATTCGAGATTACGAGCAACAGCGAATGAACAGGACATGCGGTACAGTGTGTCTTGTATAAATGCGCCACTGTCATTTCTCGTTATCTTTGACACGTTGCATTTTACTGCCATTAAACGTCCATTTCCTGATCTTGAACATCTGATTGGTTATCTTACCTGCAACAACTAAGCTGATGAATTAAAAAATGAGGGGTAGATGCTAGCCAGGGTCTTACATTGGACTTGGACTATGTGTTTTGAAGCATCAGGCACAGTTTCAGCTCTAATGCCATCTGGTTTAATGAGCACTTAGCCTCCAGGACAGGAGCTCTTCCTGTCGCCGTGTCTTTCCTCCAGGGCTGAATCGTACAGTCAGAGGGCTGCTGGGGACTTCATTAGCACATGCACCCGGCGATATACTGTGATGGGCCAGATTTATAATGGTACAATTTAAAAGAAATGCACTTAAAGGGATAGTTCACCCAAAAATGAACATGCTGTCACATCATGTACTCTAAACCTGCTGGTTTTTGCATGGAACCTAAAAGGAGAGCTTTTTATGAAGGAGCTTTATGAAGCTCTTTTCCTAAAAGAGCTATAAAATGAGTTAAACTGATTTGTGCACGTTATAGTCAAACAATAGCATTGCATGAGGAAAACAGAAATTTAAATAATTTATCACTGAAAATCACTGAACAATATAGTGTCAAGGCAGGTTTAAACATCATTGATGATTGATTGTGAAGGAGAATATTTTAATATTTATGACCCGTGCAGGCAAAATGAGATAGATTTTCCAATAGATATTTGGTTTTTACTTGGTGTGTGCCAAATCTGGTGTTCTCACCAGGGATTGCTAGGTGATTTTATTTCGGAACCTTCAGAAAACTTTAACTCGATTTTTCTTAATATTGACTTTGCTGACTCTATCGTTTTGACTCTGTTTTTGTCCTTTTTGAAGCTTGACAGAACCAGGTATGACACACATAATGAGGTACATAATGTAGCAAACAACTTTTTTGCATCAACTAGTCCTTTTGTGTACCTTTATCTTAAGCAGAAAGCCATTGCCATTGTGTAAAATTAAACAATATTCAACAGTATCATTGATCTGACTGTACTGATGCTGTTGTATGAGAACTGAACTGAGATGGACTATGACATCATTTTTTACAGAACTGCTTTATAGATGAAATTGACTAATTTAATAATTGATAATTGAACGGAACTGAATCAACACAGCTGAAATGCATACATTTCCTGTTATCACTGTAAAGCTGCACTGAAACAATCTGTACTGTATAAATGGTAAATGGACTGCATTTATATAGCGCTTTCAACAGTCCCATGGCCACCAAAGCGCTTTACATATTGCCTCAATGTAAAGCGCTATGGAAATAAAGGTGACTTGTAGATGCAACAGTACTGGTGTGCACAAATTAAACTAAAACTACAATGAATAAAATCATCCACACAACACAAGCTGAACAAATTCAAGCAGACTTGAAAGCAAACAAAGGTAGAGTGTTCAACTGCCTGCCTCGTGTGAAGCTGAACGCACTTTGTGCATAGCTCGCATGCATATTATTTGAAGAGGACATAGCGACGCTGAATTCATAATGTTTGCTTTGCATTGTAATAATGTCTAGGAGGCAGAGGAACATGCCCTGCTCTTGTGCACAGATTCAGCTTGTGAAATGGTGTGCCTTCCCCATAGATCCCCCTATTTCAATTTGAATTTCCACTTTGAATCCAATTGCTGTCTTCTTTGATCTTTGCATGCAACTTGCTGACGACTCCTACAGCAAAAGCTCGCTATTGGGCCAATAACAAGGGTTTCTCTGTACGTCCCGTACACCTGTAGAGATATCTGCATGCCTGGAGGCCCGGGGAGGCAGGTGGCATCTGCCAGGTAATCAATCGCACAGAAACGTCATTGCATTGCGCAGATTCTTCTCATCGTTTGATGCATTCTGTGCAGAGAATGAAAGTTACCCAATCAGATGTGATACAACCTCTGAAAACTAGAAACAACCAGAGTGTATGTGGGTGAAGAAAATGCTCAGCATGAGGTAGCAACCATTTGCATAATCTTCCATGGCAGCATTAAAGCGCTACGTGATTTGAGTTGGGGTCTTGGTAAAAACCTATTCTCGATATTGAGTCATAGGTAAATAAATAATAGTGAACTCAAGTCCTCCGAACGCATTAGGCGTGAACTCTCTTATCTCAGCTCACCGACCGTTAAAGCGAGGGTTTGCAGGGTTGCGTATGCTCTTTGTTACCCAATTAGTTTACTGACGACCCCGTGGTCTAATTTTCCCGTTTTGACAGGCTCGTACACCCTCGCCTAATGTGCTAGACCACCGGGACAGACGGCCAGACGCTGTCCAGACTTCTGCAGCCTCTATCAAGCGTTTCTATCTCACAAAAGGCTTCTGTGATAGCGCACCAGATGACCGCTGCAGAAAATCTGCGATTTTCACACTGAATACTTTCATTTAGTGCTGCTCCTCCATCTGGACTGGTTTGATGAGCGTTTGTGTGACAAAATACGAGAGGAGACGGGGAACTCGGCTGTGGCCTCATGTCTTTGAGGAAGTAAGAGTAAGTTAAGGGCAAGAGAATCAAGCAGAACCGGGCATTAAGTTTAACGTTTGAGAATTCAAAAACATAAACTGTACTGGTGAACTGCTGATATAACAACTCATTTGCTAAAAGAGAGCCTAACTTGGCTTAAAGCTCATAACTAGACAATATATCACACGTTTATTCACTTGAAAGGCACTTTCAGAATCGATTGCCAAGACTGGCTTGTCGCACACTTCAAAATATGCGCATGTACGAGAAAGGACGGCCAACATCTCCTGGATTTCGCCACCAATTAACCATCTCCGCTTCACACGGTGGAATGTTGAATTCCAACAGGGGAATCGAGATTGCAAGTGAAAACTATTGTGGATTATCTCGGCTACTTTTCAAGGAAGTTGTTTCAGTGTCCCACAAGTGGAGTCTTGACAGTGACAGATGGCAAAGCAGCTGGCATCGCTCAAACTCTTCTCCCTTGTGCTAGATTTTCCCCCTCAGTGTTCGCCGTGGATTCTGCCGTGGCGTATTCCAACACCTTTGGCAAGACGTGGCGCAAACCAAGGGAGACAACACTGTGGACAAACTTATGTTGTTTCTTGCTAATTCAGATTTGAATGAGGTTATGCAAAATATCAAACTTCAGGGAGCTTTAGGCGGGCGTTAGTTTTTACTTCTTTACAGACAAAAAAAAACTTCCCAAAGCTAAACAACTGACGTCAATTCATATGTTAGCACTAGAAATGGCATTTGAAACTATTAAAACCTTGGCTCGCTGCTAACGGGAATCAAATCAGCAACCTTTCAGACATAAACCCTGAGCCTTAACCACTACACCACAATCTACTTTACTGAAATGACTATCATGGTGTCCCCAACAGGCTTCTTAAATGTATAGTTCACCCAAAAATGTAAATTCTGCGATTAGTTACTCACCCTCATGTCGTTCTAAACCAGTAAGACTTTCGTTCATCTTCAGAACACAAATGAAGATCTTTTTGAAGAAATCTGAGAGCTTTCTGTCCCTCCATTGACAGCTACACAACTACCACTTAAATGTTTCGAAAAAGTTATTCATAAAACAAATCCATATGAATTGAGCACTTTAGTCTCAAATTTTCTGAATGGACTCAACCGCTTTGTATGATGAACAGATTAAATTTAGCTTTTATTTACATTTAAACATTGATCAGTGAACATAAACAGAAGCTCAACCAAACCTGCTTAACGCACAAGAACAAACCCCATGGTTATTGTGGAAGCTCAAACGTGATGTGTAACACAAGAATGAACCTCACTGGCTCTCGCACGTCAAGGAAGCTCAAGCATGTTCACGTTTACCACAACTGATGTGGATTGTGGAGTTGATGAATGTTTATATATGAATAAAAGCCTAAATTTAATAGGGTTGGGTACCGATACTACAGAGTACCGATTCACATTAAATCAATCAGTACCTGAGAATGCATCTGGTGATCTAGACTAGTGTCTGTGAATATTACAATATTATTAATATGAATCCTGCATGGTAGATTTCTCAACTTTTCAAGCGCCAACACAGGCGTCATCCAATCAGATTGCCCTATGCAAATACCTTAGAGCAGACGCTAGCCAATTGCGTTCATGCGACCCTAGAGC
Source organism: Paracanthobrama guichenoti (assembly GCA_018749465.1). Classification (NCBI taxonomy): domain Eukaryota; kingdom Metazoa; phylum Chordata; class Actinopteri; order Cypriniformes; family Gobionidae; genus Paracanthobrama; species Paracanthobrama guichenoti. Next base: position 35,378,730 of record CM031958.1, read on the forward strand.
AGACGGTAGCCAACTGCGTTCATTTAAAACACCGGTGAATGAAGAACGATCAAAATGGAGGAAAAAATGATAATCGCGATAGGTAATCACCCGGTTCTGTACGACCAATCTTTGTATACATACCAGGAAACAAACCGGAGAGACCAGGCCTGGAAGGAGGTGGCAGAGACGGTTGGTGAATCTCACAGACTAGCTGTCAAAAGGCGCCTTTTTTGTGTTGTGTTGTGATGTGGTTCAAGCGGCAAGTAATGTGATTGGCTGTTGTCACTATGGCAGTCGTATCAGCACCAAGCTTCAGCCACGCCCCCCGTCAAGCGTTAACGCTGACGCCCCGTGTGAATGCAGCATCACCCTCAGTTTCAGTCTCACCCTCAGTCTCACTCTCACACACACACACACGACGTAACGGTTAAAATGTGAACAGTACCCAACCCTAAAATTGTATCTGTTCATCATATAAAGTGACAGTCTCTTCAGAAAATGTGGACTACACAGCTCGATTCATATAGATTAGTTTTATGATCTCTTTATGAACTTTTTGAAGCGTCAAAGAAGTGCTAGTTGTGTAGCTGTCAATGGAGGGACAGAAATCTCATTTGTGTTCTGAAGATGAACGAAAGTCTTGCAGGTTTGGAACGTAATGAGGGTGAGTAATTAATGGCAGAATTTTCATCTTTGGGTGAACTATACATTTAACTAGGAAAACCAGCTTTCATGCTCATCAACCGCATTCATCAGCATCAAACCAACATTAACCGAAATAAACAGAGAAGATCAAAGGGAGAAATATTTTAAATATCCATTTCAAACGCAAGGGCCAAGTTCCTAGAAATATAGTATTTAAATATAAATTACTATACATGTATATTACGCTAAAGTAGTGTAACTGTTGAAATATTAAAAAATATAAATATATTTTTGGTGGCTAATGTTCAGTGTCAGCACTTTGACGTTTAAAAAACCCAAACAATTAATTAATATTAGGCCATTTTTACAAGCATCGTTGTGTTGCTTCCTCCTGATAATATCATCGTTACACACAGCATTTCTTCAAAATGCTGTCCAAGGTGCTTACGCTCAAATAAGGTGCCCAGTTTGTTGCACAGTGACTGAAAGGAAAGAGCCCTTGTCAAATGACGTCTATGTGGATGTATCATTCACAAACTTGACACCATGAATTGTGACACGGCGTTTAACGGTGTCTTCGCCCTGATTGTGCTAAACTATGTAGCCATCACTTCAGTCACAAAGCGGTGGCCGCTTATCGCTTTGCCTCCATATCTGTTTGCCTGTTTGGGACATGCAGTGATGAAGAGGAGAAGGGGGAAATGTCAGGTTCACTTGTAGATCAAGTCGAGCATGTATTATCTCAGCTCTAGTCATCTGTGGCCACGGCAGCCGCTGGCGCTGTGAGGAGAGAACACACACACACACACACCGTTTCCTGTCATAGAGCTGGAGAGTGGCTGAGAGGATCCCTCAGAGAGAGAGAGAGAGAGGAAGAATAAATCCCAAACACCCCTCCACCGTGAGGTCGTGACCTCAGGTCCCCTGTATCCCCTCAGGCAGCACCAGTCCAACTGTGTGTTACAATAGATTCATTAGGAGGGAGAGATCAGACAAGAAATGGGCTTTGAGAGGATTCAAACATGGTTCTACAAACAGAGTCTAGAACAGGCTTCCCACTTGCTACACCTTTTGACCAATGAATTTCCATGCTTTTTCCATACATTTTCTAGTCGTTCATAAAATACTTTAGTTTTAATTACACACACACACAAATATTTTATATCTAATAACTCAACATGAGTGTATTTATTTATTCAATTTTAAAATGACCTGACATATCCAATTTTCCATATCGTAGGAACACCGCTTTCTTTTTGAATGACGTCGTCTAAATTCTGTGGAGATATCTGTAGAATTTTATAACATTTATATCATATTATCTGTGCTGATTTTGGGGAAAATTTGTGGAATAATACGTAAAGAATTCAGTTTTAAACTGCACAAACCTTTGTCAGGTATGCTAAAAACGTCATCTAAATTATATTTATATAATTTGGTATTAGGCCAAAAATATTATGTAATATGAAAGTATTAAAGCATTATCAAATTAGCCATGGTGAGGAATGTAGAACTTTATGAATGACTACCATTTGACTTCTGTGGAGATTTCAATATTATGATAATCGTCGAGTTCTGTCCAGATCTGAGGACATTTCTTACATTGGAGTAAACCAAACATTAACAAATTAGTCAAAAGATCTCATGAATGAGAATTTAAATAGCGGGGTATGTATTGACCTTAACGAATGACACATTTGAATTCTATGGAACTTTAAGAATTTTGAAATTCAATGATAAGTAAATTAAATCTTAGACCCGGCGCAATCTTAGACTTATCATACACCCGGCGCAATGTGACGCCAGACCCAACACAAGTGTTTTTCAGTCCGACGCACTTATCATTTTCACGTTGTTTAAATAGCAAATGCACTCGCATCCATTTGTTCACCCATGGCCGTGCTGGTTTGAAAACCAGGTGTGTTCAGGTGCATTGTTGGTGCATTGCTATTTTGAGGGAACTGAAAACAACTGTGCCATTAACCAACAAAAACCTGATCTAAGTCAATAGGGCAGAATTTTTTGTGCTACTTAAATGGTGCGTTAGTAATATGCACCTATAGGTGGGTACATATCTGCTTGTACACACACACAGGGACACGCAGCAGCACACACATATTTTTAAATATTAAAAATAAAAGGATCCCTCTCTGGAGAAACGCCTTTCCATGTAAATACCGAATCCGTCATGGTGCAAGTGCAACTGGCTTTTAAAGGGAACGGGAGATGAGACTCTGATTGGTTTATTGCACATTACGCCCAAAACACACCCATGATTCATTAAGAGAACAGGGACAACCCTTTTAGACCATGTGCCTGGCACGCTGACCATTTTTTCCAACAGAACATAAATAAAAGTAAAAACTTTCATATGAGGTTGAAACACATAAAATCTGCTCTTTTGTCACATTTTGTGCTGATGGGGAAAATCTTTGGAGAATTATGCATAAATTCAGATATTTACTACAAAAATGTTTCATCAGATATGCTAAAAGTATATTTCATCTAATATGGTTTTAAGTCCTGACTACATTTGATCACACCATCAAAAGTATTATCAAAGCTGAAAGCATTATAAAATTAGTCAAAATATCTGATTAATGAATATTTAAGTGATGAGAGATGTGTCAAACGTTACAAATGATTACTTGTGGAGCTGCAGAATAGTGATTTATATCACTATTATTTATATATTTATAATAGTCATTTATATCTGCTTAGTTTAATTTCACCACACTCAAACATTTCTGTATCATTACATAGATCATTACATCATGAAAAATCAGATACATGTTCATCCTGATTTTACAGCGAATAAAAGAACTTCCCCATCTAGCACAGGAGCTTCAGTCACATCTAGATAAAATACCTGCATTTAATAATTAGTGAAGTAAATATTCTTCAAAGAACCATCCTGACTGAATTTATTCCAAGCTTTTTAGGTTATCATCACTGAAAAGTACAAAAGCAGAAGCTCAGTGAAAGCCCCTGTGGCAGATTCATATCTAATCAATAGCATTTAGGCATGCTTTCACACACAAAAAAAAAAATCATTCTTTGTGTATTTCCTATTTCTTTTGCCTGTGAAAAACACATTTACTGATCCATTAATTTACTGGGTTTTCGAATGGACCATTGGTCATTTAAAAATGCACACAGCTATAGAAGACGACACAAAGAGTGTATCACCTTGGACTGCAGCTTTACTCGTTTCATTCATGTAGCATTATGAACACAGTGATATGAATATGAGAATGTACTTTATGTTGGATTCTAGCACCTTGAAACTCTGCAACAGAGCACGTAATTGGTAAAGCTGCTGAAACAAAGACATGAATGCTGGACCTCCTGTGTCTTTACTCCAGGGTATAATAACCCCTGATGCTTGGTTAGCAAGATTTATATTCATTAACAGGATCTATTCAAATAATTATGACTGATGATGAACGACTCTGGTCCTATTGTACTTATTTCAAAGAGAAGAAACTTTGTATTTGTAACCCTTTCAACTTCAACCCCTGTCATCCTGCACTATATTTTCTCTAGTTTCATTCAAAGATATGTCAATATGTTACAGAAGGAAGATGGGTCGTGAACGCAGTTTAAAGTGTGTGCTGTTTGAATTTCTCTCTAATGCTACATATATGCGGATATAGAAAGTATTTATAGGGTGGCATGAGGACTATGAGGGGTGGCAACACCAAAGCAAATGCCCATGCAAAGTTTTTTGTGAATTTGTGGCTTGACATACACATTCATGTTCATGAATATGTGAAAAAGTTGCATTAACACAAAGTAATCATCTATACCCTTTGAAAAATAATAAAATAAATAAATAAACGAAATGTCAGTATCCAGGAAACCAAATCAAGACACTATACTGTGTGTAAAAACATCAACCGATTCCAAATGAATTCATTCACCCAAAAATAAAAATTCTGCCATCACTTACTCACCCTCAAGTTGTTCCAAACCTGTATGAGATTCTTTCTTCTGTTGAACACAAAAGAAGATATTTTGAAGAATAGCAGTAACCAAACAGCTGATGGACCCCATTGACTTCCATAGTATGGGGAAAAAATACTATGGAAGTCAATGGGGGTCATCAACTGTTTGTCACTAACCCAGCGATTGGGTTGTTTTACTGGGTTAAAACAACCCATTTGCCAGGTTAGTCCATTTTCAACCCAACTTGGGTTGTTTTTAACCCAGCATTTTTGGGTGTAGGGAAGAAACGGTATGAAAATTTCATATCACGATTATAGAGACCCAAATTATCACAATTAGCAATATTATCATGGTTTTGTTCAAATGAGATGAAAGTGTTAAAAAAAACGGATGCACAGATGCACACACTGAAAACAGATGCACAGTTTTATATTTGAAAAATCAACAAACAACAAATAAAACAAGCAGCTCTATGCGTTCTGTGGGATTTCCTTCTTTATAATGACCGTCGTCAATAGCGACGCATTATAACAGTGCACATCTACGTATCATAACGGACGCGCTCCCTCATTTCATTCAAATGCAACTTGCGTCTCTGTTTTTGATTGTATTGAAAATGAAATCTGAGGACTTTACTATTAATACTACTATAACTTGTGCTCATCTTGTCTGGACGATTGTTTTATATGCTGTACAAAATGGATTTATAAACAGGTAAAATTTAAAACATTAATCTCAACATGTTCCCGTAATTATTTATGTGGTAAAGAAAATCAAGCTTCGTGTTAGTATTTCTCAGACGTAGTTTTAGTATTGAGGTCAAAGTCCACTTGCCTTGCGCTCGCAGATTTGAAGTGTTTGCCCCATTACAGGGACTTTTTTTCTTCCAGAACATGCAGACAGGGTGACCATCTTCGATTAAGTTTCTCTCAGGACTTTTGTAAAAGCCAAAATATGACCACACCCCAGATTTGGTCCTTTTAGAAGGCTGAGAAATCTCCCGGCGCTGTCACTGCCTTCCGTCATTCCTTCTCATTCAAAAAAACACGTCTAAAAACCACGTCTTTTCAAAACCGTGATAATCAAACGTGGTTTTAATGCTAAGTAACGTCAGTACATGTTATCATGGTTTATCGTGAAACCGGTAATCGTTCCATCCCTACTGTTTGGTTAGCGATATTCTTCTTCTTTTGTGTTCAGCAGAAGAAACTCATACAGGTTTGGAACAACTTGAAGGTGAGTAAATGATGACAGAATTTTCATTTTTACGTGAACCATCCCTTTAAGAGCAACACAACCTTTTGAATTTATTAACATTAGAAAGAAATAGTCAAAATATAAAAGCAAGTTAATTAAGATTAGATTCTTACCTATTAGTTTCAGTGATCTCATTGATTTAATTAAATTTTTTCGCCAAAAGGCCTATACCCATGATGAAAGGTGAGCAAACAATACGGAACCCCAGATATATCCTATCCTGACGGGATTAGAATTCTCAGAGGACCTGAAAACTGGTACAGCAAACACTGCTTATATTTTTTTATTTTATATAATTCTGAGGTGGAAGTGCTTTTTCTTGAGTGGCAGTTGCCACCCCAGTAGGTTCGTCCCTGTGTCGGAATGATTGGGAAAAGAGAGCACATGAACGTCACAACATCATAATTACCAGCATAATTACCAGGAAACTCTGGATTTTGCATGCTAGAAGATACTATTCATACACCTGGTTTATGAGGTGACATGCTTATGCAGCACAACTATTTCCCATCATTCTCTGTCACACCATGTGATTTTCAAAAGAACTACACACCTAAAGAGCATTCAGTACTCTTCGGTCAGTTGCATCAACGCTAAAAACAACTGTCTTCACTGGGAAATAAAAAGAAGGACGCACCTTTTGACTATCAAAATAAGTTCGGCCGGTCTAGAAACACGTCCGTTTCTGATCACAATATTTTAACTTTAATTTGTATCATTTTTAGTGGTTCCAAACTACTATTGCTCATGCTAAAGGTTATACATTATCATTCACAAGTTTGTCAGTAAGATTTTTGTATATGTTTTTGAAAGAAGTCTCATCAAGTCTGCATTTATTTAATCAGAAATACAACATAAAAGCAGTAATATTGTGAAATATTATTACAATCTAAAGTGCTTTCTGTTTGAAAATATTTTAAATATTTTATTCCTGTGATGCAAAGCTGAATTTTCAGCATCATTACTCCAGTCTTCAGAGTCGCATGATCCTTCAGAAATCATTCTGATATGCTCAAGAAACATTTCTTATTATTACCAATGTTGAAAACAGTTGTGCTAATTAATTTCTTTGTTGAATCCGTGATACAACAGTTCAAAAGAACAGGATTTATGTGATACGAAATCTTTTTGAACAAATGTTTTTACTGTCCCTTTTAAACCACTAAATTTTTATCCTTGCTGAACAAAAGTATTAACTCCTTTTGAATGGTACTGTACAGTCGAACAAACCCTAATAGACCCTAATTCTTAAACATCAGTGTCTAGTTTGTCCCGCATCATTACTACCATTCTTGTGATTTTTGCCTGGTGCCCTCAAAAATAAACTTTCAGTTTTTTGATAAATACAGTTTCACTCAAACCACCTTGTTCACATTACTTAAACTCATGTAACTACATGAACTTAATTTAACTGTTGTTTCTACTAAAAATGAGTATTGTCAGCTTTACTCAATAAGTGTTTGTTCAGTCAACTTAACTTTGCTGAGTGAATGTCATATTGATGTTTACATAACTAACTGGGCAGTGGATCCGTAGTTCCCAGCATGCTTTGCAAGGGACTGCATTAGGAGACTAAATTTAGGGATTAAAGTGTTATTTTATGTGTTTATCCGTAAAGGGAAAGATGTTGTTAGTTTATGTTAGTGTTTAATGTTCAGTTATGTTGGACATTTAGATGAGTTTCTGTAAAGTTTTTGAATTTTGTGGTTACCATTATGCAGAAGAATGTTCATGTTTATATGATGGAATTCCTGCTCTCAGTTAAATTGAGTGCGTTTTGCAGAGCAAATAGTTAATTGAATAAGGTAAATCAAGTCAATAAAAGTGTTCACCTTACATAAACTTTTATAAATTTAACATAACATTTTTAAGTAAACTGCACAAGTGCACATAAATTTTATGTAACAGTGACAAATTCAAATGATTTATATTTACTCATTTCTTTTTTTCATTCAACTAAATTGTTATTTGTACAAATTACTCAATATTGTTGCGTGGAACCACTTGACGCTGCTTTAAGTGAATCAAAAAAAAAAAGTTGAGTGTGGACAATAAACCCCATCCATTTACACTGAGCTATATATATATATATATATATATATATATATATATATATATATATATATATATATATATATATATATATATATATATATATATATATATATATATATATATATATATATATATATATATATATATATATATATATATATATATATATATATATATATATATATATATATATATATATATATATATATATATATATATATATATATATATATATATATATATATATATATATATATATATATATATATATATATATATATATATATATATATATATATATATATATATATATATATATATATATATATATATATATATATATATATATATATATATATATATATATATATATATATATATATATATATATATATATATATCAAACACACATTTTCTTCATAAAATGTAGTTGTGTGTTGATTTTACATGCCCTATCGCTTTTCCTCCTCAAACTCAGCCAGCCAGATGCTAAAAGCTTAGCCATTTTCATTTCAGCAGTCCGAGACGTCAGCGGTCTCGTGACTGGTTAAAACCTAGCAAAGTAATTGATGCGTGCAATCGCAAATTGGTTCCCCGCCTAAACTTTGGGCCTATTATTTCATTAGATAAAGCCACATTCGGCTTGCCAAAATCATTTTTGTGTCCAACAAGGAACTAAAATCTCGTTAACGCTCAGGAGCGGGCGACATTACAAACGGGGGAGATTTTCTTTCTGATAAATATAGCCTCAGATGTAAATAAGATCTATATGAACACAACGTGCCAAATATACAGTTGCACGAGTTCTCTTGCTTATGAGCAAATAAACCCCACTTGCATATATAATTAGATGTAAGTGTAAATAATTGGTTATGCATGTGCCAACATGCGGATGATGTTTGTCTGTGTGCGTATGTGCGCGCTCCACTCTCAAGTCCCACTGATTCGTCTTTCCAGCCATGTTGAATCCTCTTTTCTTATCAGAGCAGTGCAGGCCTGCATCAGGCGCTCCTTGCTATGACAGAGGCTACAACAATAGGCATGCGATACTGCTGCTTAGCGCTGCGTTTCGGAGGGGAAACCTGCCACAGGCACAGATTAACAACACACACACACACACACACACACACACACACACACACACACACACACACACACACACACACACACACATATTCGCTTTCTCTCCCTTTCAAACACACGCACCCACTCCCACAAAATAGATTGCAGCCACCAAAACAAAACATTTTTCCAAAGGCCCGGCTCTTGATTAATGAAGTAATGACAAGAAGAAAAATATAATTTCAGCATGAAAAAAAATCCACTGCCACTTGTTCAAGTTTGGGATGAACAATAAACCTATAGGAGGAGGAAGAGGACAGCAAAGAGGAGGAGATAAAGCCGAATGATGGCTGGAATTATTCCTCCCGCTCATTCGATACACTGGTGCACGCTGAATTACAGCATAAAAACAATCCAGGAGCCCAACAGACACTGGTCACCCTTTGACGGATGCAAATGAAGACAATAGCTTGTCATTTTCTGCAGTCGTGGACACTCCACCAATACAAACACAAGCTACATGCACCAAAAGAGTTTGACTGCTGGTTTAATGCTCATGACACCTCCCTAGAGGAATCTGGGTTGCTCAGAGGATGCTCTTTCATAGCTCAAAAGACTCCAGAGTTCTCTTTAAAGGGATAATTAACCCAAAAAAGAACATTTTGTCATCATTTACTCAAAAGAAGATATTTTGAGGAAAGTTGGTTATCAAACAGTTGACGGTAGCCATTGACTTCCATAGCAGGAAAAAAAAAAAAAAAAAAATACAATGGAAGTCAATGGCTCCCATCAACTGTCTGGTTACCAACATTCTTCAAAATATCTTCTTTTGTGTTCAACAGAATTTCAGATGTTTCTCCTAAAATTGAGTAGTTGAATGAGAAATGTTTGAGTTCATATTGAGATCTCTCTGACTTTAGACTGCAGACATCTTGACGAATCTGAGTACAGTTTGAGATCTCTTCTGAAACCCTATGTAAGATCATGGATTCTTTCTCAGGAGAAACATCTGAGGAGCAGGAGACAAACGGTGCAATCCATTGAGTCTCATTTCTGGGAAAAACAACTGAAATAAAGAGACCTCATTTGAGAGTATTCTTTTTATGGGCACCCCTAAACATTAACTAATGTGTTTTTTTTTTTTTTTCTTCAATCAAAATACAGTTTAATGATGAAATATTTCATACGACATTTATCAGGGTTGTGCTAGAATGAGAATTTAATTTATAATTTAAATGAAATTTGAAAGACATTAAGGTAATAAACAGAATGCAGAACTGCAATCTGTAGATATTATTATGCAATTTGTAGATATTTTATTTTTGTTATATAATTTTTTGTTATAAAAACAAGCTGAAATGCAAATAATATTAGTATAATATATAATCCGATATTACACATATATAGACTATATTTAATAATTGATGTAAAATATAATAAAATTGAATAAAAATGTACACTACATTTAAATAATTTATATTTAATGAACTATATACAGTCATGTGAAAATGTTAAACACCCTATTGAATTCCATGGTTTTCTGTTTCAGGACATAAATAAAAAAAATAATCTAGTGCTTGGCAGGTCTTAAAATTTTGAAAATAAAAAATCAGATGAACGCCACATGACATATCACACCATCTCATTATTTATTTAGCAAAAATAAAGTCAAGATGTAAAAACCATGGGTGACGGGTTAGGACACCCTATCATTCATTTGCCTGTAGATCCACTTTTAAGATTCAAGATTCAAGATTCAAGAGTTTTATTTGTCACATACACAGTTATATACAGAATATACAACCGGCAGTGAAATGTAAATAGGTCCGCTCCATGGACAGTGCAAATTCACAGTTAAAAACACAAGGAGGATATTATAATAGAAATAGGATATAAAAAAATTATATTACTATCTATATATATATATATATATATATATATATATATATATATATATATATGTCTATATCTGTAGAATTATAAATAATCAAGTCAAGAGAAGGTAACAAATAAGGATAAAGTGGAATAAAATAATTGAAGTAGACTTTGCAGTGAGTAAACTGTAGACTTATAAATATGTGGTTAACAAATGTATAAAGAGTATAATGTGCAAACAGGTTTATGACAGGTTGTTACACAGTAACAACGAGAACAGAAAGTGCAGTGCAATGTCAGTGTATCGATGTTTATCCTGACGTGAAGTCACGTGATGTTAAGTGACTGAGTTCAGGAGTCTGATGGCCTGGGGAAGAAGCTCCTCCTGAGTCTCTCAGTTTTGGCCATCAGGCTTTCGGGCGCGCTACCAGATGGTAGCAGCGTGAAATGAGGGTTTGCAGGGTGATTAGAGTCCTTGATGATCTTGGTAGCTCTACCTTTGCAGCGTTTGGTGTAGACGCCCTGCAGAGACGGGAGAGCTGACCCTGAGATACGCCGGATAAGCGCACTACTTTGCAGGGCTTTGCAGTCATGACTGGTGCTGTTCCCATACCACGCTGTGATGCACTGAGTTAAAACACTTTCTATCGCCCCTAAATAGAAAGTTTTCAGGATAGCTGGTGAAACCCTGAATTTCCTCAGCTGGCGCAGGTGGTACAGTCTTTGCCTGGCTTTTTTCACCTGTGTCTGAAGCAGGTTTTAGAAGCAATAACTTAAAATAAACTGGTTTATCAGTCTCTCACATCATTCTGGAGGAATTCTGGTCCACTCTTTAAAACATTGCTTCAGTTTGTTGAGGTTTTTGGGCACAGCTCATGTCACAGCAGGTCTGGACTTTGACTGGGCCATTGCAACACCTTCATTCTTTTCTTTTTCAGCCATTCTGTTGTAGATTTGCTGCTGATCTTTGGATCATTGTCCGGTTGTATGACCCAATTTTGGCCAAGCTTTAGCTGTTGGACAGATGGTCTCACATTTGACTCTAGGATACTTTGGTTTACAGAGGAGTTCATGATCGACTCAATGACTGTGAGGTGCACAGGTCCTGTGGCTACAGAATAAGCCCAAAATCATCAGCTCTCCACCAGCATGCTTGACTTTTTGAATGAGGTGTTTGTGCTGATATGTCTTCCACTTGTGAATAATCTTCCTCACTGTAGAATGATGGACTTCAAATTGTTTGGAAATGGATTGTAACCCTTCGCAGAATGACGGCAGCAACAATTGCTTCTCTAAGATCATTGATGATGTCTTTCCTCCTTGGCGTTGTGTTAACACACACACCTGAATGCTCCAGACCAGCAAACTGCCAAAACTTCTGCTTTTATAGAGGCGATCACACTTGGTGGTGATCAGGTAATCAAAGGCATTTGATTAGCAGTGCCTGACCATTACTCTTAATTCCTATGTTAACAGTAAGGGTGTCCAAACTTTGTCACCCATGGCTTTTCCATCTTGACTTTATTTTTAACACGTTGTGATATGTCATGTGTTGTTGTTCATCTGAGGTTTTGTTTTCCAAATTAAGACCTGCCAAGGACCAGATGATTTTTTTATATGTATAATTAGCACCAACCATACCATTAGCATCATTTCCCATGTTTAATTTCTTAGAATTTTCAATTCTGTTCTGTCATTACAAAATCTAATTCTTGTGGGGTGTGGCCAATTCAATTCATATTCATTCATTTAAAGGAAACTTATTAAATTGTGAATTATGCACAACCCTGATATTCACTAAATCATACACATTATAATAACACATTAAATCAGAAAATGTCATCTATTGACAAGTCTGTCAGTAAATTAAAATTGACAAAAAAAGTAGAGGATACGGATCCTGCCTGGTTAACTACTTCCTAATAAAGCTTTTTTAATTAGAGAAATGTTCATTCATTAGATGGACACTGAACTAAAAGCCATACTTAACTAACTGCCATCTTGGAAGGGGCCTGTAAATCTGTAGTTCATTATTAGGCTGTTTCCAAATCAATTATTAACACTTAAAATGGACACCAGGCAGTGAGAGGCGCAGAGCTATAGGCCAGAGTCCGGGTTGAGTCCAGGCCCGGTAATTACTGTGATGAAGACACCTGCTACTCAATAGCTTCGACCCAGACCGGCCGGCCGGCCCCCAGATGGCAGACATTTATGTCTGAGTGTCATTATTAATTTGTGTTAATTTGGTGGGGGTAGACGGGCTCGTCGCTCACCTGCACAGGGGCTGCTGGGTAATTGAGCTCTAATGGCCTGATTGATCGGCAGGAGAGGAGAGAGCTCGGGCGACTATCACTCAGACGCAGAGAGGAAGCACTCTGTAGACACAGCAGTTCAAACATCCATCGGACACTGACACCACAATATATCATAAATCAATTTGCAAGTCATTTCGGTCACATTTCAAAGAACAACTCTGTTAAAGCAGCCTGTCTTGCAATTTTATTCACATCTTCAATCATTTCAATACCTACTTTATTTTCTGAACTGGTGTAGATAGAAATAGTGTAATTTTTACACTAGATATGATTCACTGTTCAAATAGCTTTTGAAGATCCGCTCCAGAGTGTTAAATCAATAACTGTGATCACAGTGAGAGGTGACTCACTGAGTCGTGGATCATTTGGGTGAATCGTTTGAACGGAACGAAGATGGATGGCATCCAGACTGGGGCATCAGATGAGTTTCATGTGTAGAGACTGCAGAGCGTGGCATCGTAAACTCCCAGAAGCCCTCTGGTCTCCACTGACTTCTCTGTACATCAGATGTGCCCTTCGCACCGATAAGCCCTCATCATGTGACCCTATCTCTGCCCCGCAGATGCCAAGATCTTCTGAATGCACTCTCTCACCCGCTCAGCTCATTATTCACTTCTAGATGCTGGATGCTCCTGTCCTACTTCACCATATACAAGGGCGGACAAACACGATTTAGTTTTCTATTCCCTCTCATTCATTCACATGTGAACACTAGAGTTTTGGGGATTTTCTTCATGCTAAAGAAAGCAAGATCTGAGAATTTGGGTGATATAACCAAAAATTAAGACCTAATGCATGGATCCAATATACTGATACACATACGGTTATTAACTGTCCACTTAAAGGGCTAGTCCACACAAACATGAAAATTCATTCATTCAATTAATTTTTTTACTCGTGTTGTTCCAAACCTGTATGACTTTTTTTCCTCCTTCTATGAAACACAAAAGATGATATTTTGAAGAATGTGGGAAACTAAACCGGTTCAGTTCCCATTGACTTCCACTGAAAAGACAAAAAAATGCGCTTAAAGTCAATGCGAATCGAAACTTACATCATTCTTAATTTTTTGGGTGGACTAACCTTTTAAGACATAACTGACTGCGTTTACGTGAATACTCATCAAGATGGGCATTTTGACCATTTTTGTGTATTTGACTGCTCAAGCGCAATAACCAGCAAAAGAGAACTGAATTCTGGATTGATTGCTGTCTGAGACAAGTGGGTGTCCATTCATATACATTTCCTTATTGCTTTAACATGTCAATGACTTTAGCAGTCCTGTGCTGCATGAAAATATTTATATACCGCAATATATAGGTACAATTTAACTAAATCTCTATTGAAACACACTTTATATCATCACCACAATATATATGGGCATACCACATAGCCCTACTTTTGACCATACAAAAGATTTGTGCACCATTTTTTTTTTCAATCATACATTCAATCATTGTAAATGACATGAGTGGCACATTAAAAGCTGGTGTGACTGTCCCATCAGATGCTCTGAACCAATGTTGACCCGCCTTAGCATGCTGAATACATTCAGACTACTAACATTTGACATTTGAGACATCACTTTTCAAGTTAGCCAGTTGCATTCAAATCCATAAACCAGCAGGCAAAATGACACCACTTTGGGTTCAGTCCACATCATATATCATAAATCAGTAAGTTCTGTTTTTTACCAGATCTGGCACTAAAGAGGGTGACACAGGTGCTATCACAGTGAATTGGAAATTCAACAGTGTTTAACCTCCGCTAAGGGTCAACATCAATGAAGACGGAGCTTTCTTTCTGAAGACATCACACTTCATTTCAACTTCAAGCGTTTTCATGCTCTTCTCTGACATGACATGTTTTAACCCTGCAGAACGTCACACAATGTTTGGTTTTCTTAAGTCACTGCTGAAAATGTTTTTCTCTATGATTTTAAAGATATAACGCACACAAAACTGACTATCATTATTTACCAACTTTTATATTATTTACTTATGAACCTCTGTTTTTTTTTTTTTTAACAGAGAAATCTGAAAACAGATTTTTTCTTTTTGTGTAAAAACTTAAATTTAAGCAAAACTATATTCCAATTTGTGTGCACTTTCTAGGGGTGGTACAGAGGAAAAACTCAATAGCATGAAAAAAAAAAAAGATTTAATAAAGTTATAAGTTATGCGTTTGAGTAATCCCCTAGAATGGAGCCTCAAAGTCCGAACTCCTCACGGACTTTTCCTTACGCTTTAACAGGATAAATATGAGATTCGTTACAATTTTTAATAACTATTGCTTAATTAATCCACATTCAAAATGGGATGTTAAATCCTAAAGGATTCCTCTTTCCGCCTGTGTAGTTAGGTCAATACTTTCTTCTTTTCTGTTCTTTCTTTAACGGATGAAGGAACATAGTGACAACTTGGTCCTAACTGGAAATATGATCTGCACATTAAATCTAGAAGATATTATATCAACCAAGAGTTTAGTAATAAAATATGCAGATTAAACGGTGAAAAACACAAAGGAGGTACTTCTGAGGTCAGTTTGATGCTAGAATGTTCAAGTAGCACTGGGTTATAATCTATATGCAACACAATTAACATCTGTTTATGTTCAGTAATCTTTCTCGTATGTCAATATGCAAATGATGGACTTCAAGGAAAATAAGCTTCACCCCTAATAATGAACAGCTTCATGGACTGATTTACAAATTCTGAGACTCTGTTAAAGGTGAAGTGTGTGTTTTCTGCACCAGCAGACAATTATTTTTTAACTTTTAACAACCAATACCACTGGTTCAACCAATGGTAGCTCAAATAAACAGATCTTTCTGTTTAACAAACCATTTCATTTAATTTGATGCACCCTTCTCCTTTAACCCTAGTCAATGTTTAACTGGAGATAATGTACCTGAGCATCTGTGTTTAGGTCAATTTTCCCCTCAAAAGGCCCCCACGTGGTTCCTACAGGAAGCTGCTGTCTGCTGTGAATCCGACGTTCTCCATCTTTGTTGAACAGGTCCAGTTCTCCTGTGACAGAAGAGGGCAGTCAATCAGTGTCACACAATATATGCCTCAAGCTGATCATAAATATATTTAGGAGGAGTGAACGACAACATTTTCTATGCCTTTATTATTTGCAGAGAGACTAAGCAGTAAGAAATGCATTCTCTCCTTTAAAAAAAAATTAAAGGCCCACTGAAGTGCCTTGAAACGCTCAGCATTATTCAATGTGTTGATGTAATTTCCACTGAAACCGGAAGACAGGGCGGGACACATCAAACAATCAATAAATAGCCAACAATGTTTAGTTTATAATCAAAGCTCGGTAAAGCCGCGGTTTCCTCCTAAGCTCTAACTGTTTCTCCTCCTAATCTCCTCCATATCACTTTAAAATATAGCATTCTGTGCAGAATTCAAATGGGTCCGATACGTTTTCTAGTCTCCGCCAACTAGCACATATGATGTGCTATCATGTCTCTGGACCGGAGCAGACTGTGCGCGCGCTGCAGCGGTTCGGGTAACACTAACATGAAACCAGACTTTATTCGCCCCAATGGAAAGCATATTTACACAGTCTGAATCTGTCCCTATCCCCTATATAGTGTACCATGTGCCATTCATCATGTAGAAAATAGTAAATGTGTGAACAAGTGAGCAATTTTTGCCGCAGCTTTAGCATTTATTTGGGGGCAGGACACTGAAAATTTTAGAGAGCATTTGATTGGACAGCAGAGTGATGTCACCAAAATCAATGTATTGGTGGAAGACACAGACAGACAGATTGAATATTGTAGATATTTATATAGAATTGAATGCATCTGCAATCAGATTCATTGCTAGAAGTTTGCACCCATAGTGTGTTTTCCTGCCTCCTCCACTGAGTGACTGTAGTATTTCATACAGGCACCTGTTCTCAGAGCTGATGGCGATCAGATGGAGCGCATCAAACCGCTGGGATGCTAACTCCTCTTGAAAGAGCGTCTTTCGCTCGCCGATAAAACCTCGCTGAGATGTTACAGGCTTACCGACTGGCAGCGTGGGCTCTATTTCTGTTTTTCCAGGAAGGGAGCCGAGGCCTCTTGTTAGTGCCGCGCTGAGCTCGGAGTTAATTAACCGTGTCACGGGATAGCACAGCTAGCCCTGCGAGCTCCCTGAGCGCTGCTATCTAATCAGTTAGATTTTGTGTGCTTTTTTGGGACAGTGATTAATCAAACAGTTATTATAATAGACTGCCTGGTCATGACTCTTGTCTCTCGAGGGCTAGGGGCCTCTTGTCACGAGGATCTCAAGAGCAGACTTCCGGCTGGTTTTCATGGTGATGTTGAGAGCTTTTTGGGGCCGACCTGTGACGGAGGGAGATTTATCCCTTGGCGCTCGAGTGCTATCTGCTTTATCTTCCTGCGCGCATCCTGTTCACTGTGTCACAGCACTCATAACAACAGTAGAGCTCTTTATAGAGACAGGGACTGAAAATATGTGTGTGAATTGCAATGGGGCCCATCAACTGTTTCATTACCAAAGATATTTTGAACAACGTTGGTAACCAGACAGTTGACAGTAGCCATTGATTTCCATTCTATTTTTTTTTTTTTTTTCTACTATGGAAGTCAATGGCTACCGTCAACTGTTTGGTTGCTGACATTCTTCAAAATATCTTCTTTTGTGTTCAACAGAAGAAAAAAAACAACTCATACAGGTTTGGAACAACTTGAGGGATGATGACATGATGACAGAATTTAAATTGTTGGGTGAACTATCCCTTTAATATCTTAATGTTTATTGGCATTGACGGTTCAGTGAAGAACCTTAAACATCCATGAAACCTTTTCAAATGTACAAAAGGTTCTTTATAGTGAAAAAAAACAAAAAAAACAAGTTAGATTATTAAAATGTTCTTTGCACTAAGAAATAATGGATTTTTTTTTTTGTCAAACCTGTTCACTGAAAGGTTCTTTGGGGAACCAAAAATGGCTCTTCTATTGCATCGTTACAAATTTCTCAGAATTTGAGGAAAATCTTTGACTTTGGTATCTTGGGAAATTGGAGTCTCACAGTTTGAGACGTTGCTGACATATCTTCTGAAACTCTCAGAAAAAACATCTGAGAAACAGTAGAGTTTAGCATTTGTTCTCATATCTAGGAACAGAGGCATCATTTGTGATTTTGACTGCAGTTAGACAGTGTCTGCATCATTCGCACACGACATAAAGGTGTTTCTGTAGTGCAACACGTTTCGTGACCTGTGCTAAATAAAAGCCTGTTGGGCAGATGATATTCAGCGTGGTCTTTGTTGGCAGAAAGCAGTAGAGCTCTGATTGAACTTTAAAATGACCTATTCAGCTGTGTTTCTCACTGCAGATATCAGCTGCGTATCTGTGACATACGAACACGCTAGTCTGCTTGTATGGAAATTCCCCTGCGACTGAATAAACATCACAGTACATCGATTCCCAGGCGTTTAGTGCATTTCCCTTCAGCATATGCCTTAAAGCATGTAAACCTGCAGTAAATGGGATTTTTGACAAACAGATCATAGGCCACAGTGTTAAATTATCGCTTATCAGCATCAAAACAACATTTACTGAACTGCATTCAGTACTATGGTAAATATCAAAATATCACAGTATTATTGGAGAACTTTTTGAAACACTGCTTGTGAAACCATACTTGTATACGTTCAAAGAATTGCATCTCTTATTTCCTGCAACCCCTGCTCCAGTGCTAATGCCTTCATTCCATGTTATGGAGTTTAGCAGAGATAGTGGGAGAATTTAGGAGGTGGGGGGTCTCTCTGAAGCCTGTCGTGTTCCTTCCAGCCTGTTGGAAGGTGGGGAACCTCATTAAAGGGAAATAATTAAGCGTTGGAGCGCAGCTGGTCCACATCACAGGCAGGCCAAATCTATGCTAGCCCACCACCGCTTGATGTGCTCTGTTCCTACTCTGATAAGACCTCGTGGCCTTTCGCCATGATCGCACAAGTTTTTCTTTAGCCCGCCTTGACACTTTTGCTGGAGTCTTCTGCGAATCCCATGCTGGGGTGAATGAGGAAGGCGTGCTGCACGAGGATATCTGAAGTCCTAACGCTGGTAAGTACGAACGTGCCAGTCGTCCACGAAGCGTTCCAAGCCACGTCTCGAAACCTCACGTCCCAGCTGGCTCGTCCCAGCTGTTACCGATACGACACGAGCCCAAGAGGCAAGACGACGACATACGGCTCTGGGTGCGTAATGAGCCAGCCCGCCACCGTCGCCATGTTTGCCACAAGCGTTTAGATGTTCACTCGCCATAGATTATGAGATCAAGATGTACAGTTGCAGATTATCCGCTTGGATCTGGCATGGATGGTGATGAATGCTGGCTGTGCTCCTCGACTACTGACATGCATGTACATTTTATCTAGATTTTCCATGAGTCAAACATACAATGATAAACAACCAGTGTTCTATTAATAACAAATGGGTTTTGAAATGTGTGACCAAATTTTGAGTTTAGAGCCTGACGTACACAATGAGGGATGTGGCTCATTGTATGGCCAATGAAAATTATAATAAATCAGTTCATGGAATATAGTTTATATTTCATAAATTAGCATATATTTCATATTTTATTATTTTTGTATCATTTTAGACAAAGTCCCAATACAAAATTAATACAAAAATAATAAAAAATGCTAACAAAAACATTAATTTCAATGGGAATATTAAGTATTTTTATGGTTGTTTGCTTTGCTATCTTAAAGTGATCACCCAAACGTGAAAATTCTGTCATCATTTACTCACTCTCAGGTTGTTCCAAACCTGTATGTGTGTCTTTCTTCTGTTGAAAACAAAAGATGATATTTTGAAGAATACAGTTGACAATAGCCATTGACTGCCCTAGTACTTAATTCACATATTATGGAAATCAATGGCTACCGACAACTGTTTGGTTACCAACATTCTTCAAAATATCTTCTTTTGTGTTCAACAGAAGAAAACAACTCATACAGGTTTGGAACAACTAGGCAGAATTTTCACTTTTGGGTGAACTAGACCCGATTGGTGAACGTGATTTCACCAAGTAGATCATGTTCCTGGATCAACAATCGTGTTGATCTGGACACAACATTCCAATCAATCAATCAGATTCGAGGGATAGGGTTACAGTTAATCTCCAGTTTAGGCTTAAAACAAGGGTTAAGGCTTCTACGCCATTCTTATTCACCTACAGTATCATTTCCCTCTGATTTCAGGGATAAGTTATGGGTAGGGGTAGGTTTAGGGGTAGGGATAGAGACGGGAATGTTGTTGATCCAGGAACATGTCTTACTTGGCAAAAATCCCGGTGACCATATACGATTATGTAGTTACCCTGCTGACAAAAGGGTCAGGAAATCCTAAAACACCTTTTTGAGATGTTTTTCAATTAGCACATTACGGAAAACAATGCTATCACAAATTTTGAAAAGTAAAATATACAAATATAATTATAACCTAGGCTGGTTTACTGGTCTTTCCTGTTGTCGCAGTTTAGTTAGGTTGTCTGTTGTTTGGTTTTAAAGGTTTTTTGGCACATGTCAGAAGGTCAGGATTAGAAACCAGCAGTTCAACCAACTAAACCTGTTGAACATCAAGTTTAGCCATGCTGGGAGACCTGGTAGACCTGTTTAAACCAGCTGTTTTTCAAAAAGGTTTAGCATTGTTTTTATCAGAACAAACTGCGGCTCGTTTTTGGGTCACAACCCATTAGGTGAGTATCACTGAAACCGAAATCGCAAGATGAGTTTAGTAGTGGTAATGAAGCGTCCTGAGGCAGAGCTTACAGGTTCGAAACATCCAAAAGCTCTCTCATCAACCAGGCCTGAAATGCCACCATCTTGGCACGGAGGAGCTGTTGATATGAGTGAAGAGAACTCCATCCCCCCAATCCCTCCACTCCTCCCTAGATAAGATCATCTGTCGCTCTTCTCCGGGGTCCGCTCCCCCTCACTGCAGATCCCTGGCAGAACCATGAATGTCCCTTTTGTGTGCACAGATCTTTCTCTGATAGCCCCAAAAAGATGCTGCACGTGGCAACTGTTTGTTTCCCCCTGTGATGGAGGGAAGATGGGGGATTGGGGTGGGGGCATCACATCTCCCACCTTTAAAATACAGATAAAAACTAAACAAGAACAAGTTTAGGAACCAACTAAGACAAAGCTACAATGTCACAGCAAGAGAAAGAAATGTTTTGAGAGGAAAACATTACTTCTACAAACAGATGAACCAAACAAATAGATATGTGAAAAGATATATAAAAAAAAGTTTTCAAAAAGTATTTGCAAATTATACAGTGTAATTTCTTTAATTTTGTGGACAAACGGTCTTTTGTACCCCTACAGTCACTAGTCAACTGTTTAATACTAGTGATATGTGATACATTTGATAGTGTATTTACATATAAACTTTTCCGGTAACTACTGCTGCAGTTTTTAGCACCAGATGAAGACACACTCTGATGAACTTGTCATGTGACGTTTATGGTTACATTAATGTTCGACAGCGCTATTGCAAATTTCCTTTATTTATTTAGAATGACTGTTTTGTAGATCACCCTCAACCTTTTATCTTACTTTTGAGGGAGTTAAGCCTTAAAGGGATATTCATCCAAAAATAAAAATGTTGTCATCATTTACAGTTGTTCCAAGCCTGTATGAATTTCTTTCTTCTGTTGAACACAAAAGAAGATATTTTGAAGAATGTCGGCAACCAAACAGTTGATGGGCCTCATTGACTTCCATGATATTTCTCCCCATACTATGGAAGTCAATGGGGTCCATCAGCTGTTTGGTTGCCGACATTCTTCAAAATATTTTCTTTGTGTTCAACAGAAGAAAGAAATTCATACAGGTCTGAAACAACTTGAGGGTGAGTAAATGACTGCAGAATTTTCATTTTTGAGAATATGGTTGAGATTGCAAATATAAGCCAGACTCTGAATGTACTGGGAAAATGAGCTCTGATGATGACAGTAATGATGCTCAAATTGAACCCTTCCATATTCCAAAAAGTAATAAAATGTTTTATTTCATTCTTTTGTAATTGTTATTTAAAATATCAGGAGAGTTTTATGCTATTGCAGCAGTTAGAGAGCCATTGGTCTTAGATATAGGTCCGGGTCGCTAAAGACCCAAATATGTATTAATGACTGGCGAAACATTCTTAACACACAGGCGAGTATTTTTGGAAACAATTAATCATTTTTTTATTATTTTTGAAATTCTTATATGCTTTACCTTCAAAAACAATTTTCTGTTTTTTTTTTCATTCATATTTGGTCTTTTTAAATCACTTATATTATTTAGATATTTGTGATGTTAAATTACATGCTCAGAAAGGTCTAACCCACCTATTTAAAAGGATAACCCACCTATTTTTTAAAAGGATAGTTCACCCAAATATCGTTTTTAATGTCTTCAAAATTAATATTTTGATCGCTGTCAGCTTTTTCACCAGATCCAACATCAAATGACAGTGACACTAATATTTGATTGCGTACAGTACTTGATGTGCAAAAAATAACTGAGTCATTTTAAGTTTTGCTGATGCTACATTCTGTTGTTTTATGCCTGCGGTAATTATGAGCGAAAAATCACATCACCATTGTGTATCAGACATTGCCACCTTAAGGAACAAAGTTGAACTGCACTTATTGAGTCAGTGATTCAATTATTGTTGCGCAGAAAAAAAAAAAAAAAAACACATTTAATTTTTTTTTTTTGTTGTTGTATGGTTATAATGAATGGATTGAGGAGTACTAAGGTTGATGTCTTATTTAAAAAAATTTAGGGTTAAGGGTTAAAAACGTATAACAATGTCACTAGTGGTGCATAAATCACAATTCACCTCTAGAAGTATTTTATCCAAAAACACACAATTATTTTTTTAATAGCCATCTTTAAGCATTTACACTTCAGAAATGATTTGGATCAGATCAAAATGGATGCTTTAAAAAGAAGGTCACATGAATTTGTCATGTTCGAAGGTACAGATGCCCATCAGCCACGTGTGACAATTCAGGAGTCACATATCAAGATCTACAGCAGCTTATGAACCAAATGAACATACTGTGAGGGGCATGTGTAGAGAAATAGAGAGCTCAGTATCACTCCATAAAAGGTGCAGGAGCTCTGAAGGAGATATGTGATCTGAAATTTTACAGCTGAAGGAGAAATGTCAGAGCGCTTCGATAAGAGAGCGATGAACTTTCCTCCACCCCCCTCCAAACCCCCATTATCAGCTCGAAGAGAAGCAAATGCATCATTTTTATCCCACGGCTTTACCATTATCTCCTCGGCAGACACTTGTTTTAAAACACACGAGGACCTTTTTACCTTGCTCTCTCTCTACCTCTCCCTCTCCCTCTCCCTCTCGCTCTCTCTCTCGCTCTCTCTCTCTCACACACACTCTCACACACACTCTCTCTCTCTCTCTCTCTCTCTCTCACACACACACTCTCTCTCTCTCTCTCTCTCTCACACACACTCTCTCTCTCTCACACACATACACACTCTCTCACACACACACACACACACACACTCTCTCTCACACACACACTCTCTCTCTCACACACACACTCTCTCTCACACACACTCTCTCTCTCACACACATACACACTCTCTCTCACACACATACACACTCTCTCTCACACACACACACTCTCTCTCTCTCACACACACACTCTCTCTCGCTCTCTCTCTCTCTCACACACATACACACTCTCTCTCACACACACACACACACACTCTCTCACACACACATACACTCTCTCTCACACACATCACACACACACACACACTCTCTCACACACACACACTCTCTCACACATACACACTCTCTCTCTCTCTCACACACACACACACACACACACACACTTCTCTCTCTTAATAAACTAACCTCTTACTAAAAGAGGCTGGAAGTTTGGAGTTTTCTGAGAACATGCATTATTTACAGAAGAAGAAACTGTCTGTCTTACACTTTAAAAAGAAATCACTTGGTAATATCATTCCACTATACCGGTCAAAAGTTTGGGGTCCATAAGATTATTATTTTTTTAAATAAATGAATATTTAGATTCAGAATAGATACATTAAATTGATCAAAAGTGACCTAGTGATCTATAATGTTACAAAAGATTTCTATTTAAAATAAATGCTGTTCGTTTAGACTTTCTATTTAATCAAAGAATCCTGAAAAAATATTATGAAATATAATATAATAGGGCTGTCAAAAAACTAATCGTGATTAATCATATCCAAAATAAAAGTTTGTTTATTTGTTTGTTAGCATGTTTGTTTTGTTTTTAATTATGTATATTTGAGTACACACACACTATATATTTAAGAAATATTTGCATGTATTTACTGTATATACTATACTTATATAGTATATACAGATATTAAATAATATACAAAAAATTCTTAAATATATACATGTGTATTTATATATATACATAATTATACACAATACACACATATATTATGTAAACACAACCTTTTTTAAATCACGATTAATCGTTTGCTGTTATATTTAATTATAAACAAAAAACTGAAAAAAACTGATTTTAAATTGTAATATTTCACAATACTGTATTTTTACCATATTTTGATCAAATAAGTATAAGACACTTGCAAAGACAGTAATAAATTAATAAAATCAATTTTACAGACCCCAAACTTTGTATACCATAAAGTTTCCACTTGCTAAGCACTAATTGTAATTAAATAAATAAAAAGGTGAATAACTAACTAAATAATAAAACATACAAGTTAAGTAAAAACTGCAGACCTCTTGCAGGAAGTCAGACCTCTCAGAATGTCATTCAAAGCAAAGATTTCAAAAACTGAATTAAATAAATAAATATATAAAAAAATAATAATGCAAAATACAATGTCATAGGTTGCAATTTTCACCGTTTTCTTAGTTCCCTAATAAGTGTGATGCACCCTGATAAATATATCATGATACTGAATTATCATTTCCAGAAGCTTTTAGAGTCAAATGCTGTAGTTGAGATATCAGCAGGGGCTAAGAGTTAAACCTTGGTCGTTTCCTCCAGCTCATTTCAATCAAAACCTGAGCAAAGTCATTCCGACAACAATCTCCACAGCTTCTTTCCCTTCTGTCACTCTGAATGATAGGGCACAAAAGATTAGACGTAAACTTGAGGAAGATGCCATATCTGAGTCTAGAGGAGACTTTTTCCAGCTAACAAATTTGATATTTAGAGATGTGTTACAAATCTCAGTGCTCATGTGGGATACAATTCCTCTTTCTCCTGTCAGCACACACTGACTAATGGTGCCTGGATTCACTGGGAATGCTCACAAATACTCTGAATTATGGCAATGCTGCTTTCAGCGTTCCTGATGATCTGAAGGAGAACGTTTGGATTTATTTGTGTGCATCTTATGGAAGCACAATATATGCACACTTATCAGCAGGTGTGTTAATAACTACAGAGCTCCCGGGTCACACATAGCACGTTTGTTTTTCCGCTGCATTTACAGGTGCTGTTTTTCTCCAGTGGCTCGAGCGGGTCATTAGCTCTATCCGCAGCCGCCCCTCCAGTCAATTACCACATTTCAAACTTTCCTCCAGCACAAATCCGGCCGCTCCTGCCTGCCTGACCCAGTTGTCTTTTGTGAGGAGGTCTTAGCTCCAGCAGTTTGACAGTCAACAGATAAGATGGATTAAGTTTTTTTTCCCCTTCTCTCTCTCATCCGGTTTTGATATAAACGGCGTAAAAGCAGGTTAAATCAGTCACTTTCAGGAGGAGTTTTTAAATGGCTGGAGATAGAGGGTGATAGAAGGCCTAAACCTGACACCAGGGCATAGAAGGTCACATAAACCAAAATACTCCCAAAATATCATTTCAGACTGTCACGCTATATATAATATATATAACTAACAAACTCCTGATGAGGGAAAAGGCAAGAGGAGAAACATCAGTCATATACATACATATATATATAAAATATATATATATAAATATACTCCCAAAATATATCATTATCAGACTGCAATCTACAAACTCTATATATAATTAAAATATATACATATATATATATATATATATATATATATATATATATACATACATATATATATATATATATATATATATATATATATATATATATATATACATACATACATACATACATATATATATATATATATATATATATATATATACACACACACACACACACACACACACACACACACACACACACACACACATACACACACACACACACACACACACACACACACACACACACACATATATATATAAACATCTGACAAATAACATGACTATGAACTTTCATCAAGATTTTATGTGTGCATTGGGGAGACTGACAAGTTGTCACATGTTTTACTCAAGTGAAATGGGCACATGGTTTTTTTCAGAGAATTATTCTCCACATGGCTGCGGGGGTTAATAAAGGCCTTTAAATAGTGATGCATTTGTGTAAGAAAAATATCCATATTTAAAACTTTACAAACTGTAATCTCTAACTTCTGCTAACTGTCGTACGTGCGTTCACGAGAGACTGGCGTTAGGACACAGGCGTAGTGTAAGTTCTGGTGATGAACGTGGAAGCACAGAGGATAGAGCAAAAGTTAGCAGCTGTTAGAGATTTCAGTTTTGTAAAGTTTTAAATGTGGATATTTTTCTTACACAAACGCATCGCTTCAGAAGCGTGTGGAGCAGTTATATGATGGATAGATGCGCTTTTATGGACTTCAAAACTGGACTGCCATTCACTGCCATCATAAAGTTTGGAAGAGCCAGGACATTTCTGAATATAACTCCGATTGTATTCGTCTGAAAGAAGAACGTCATATACACCTAGGATGGCTTGAGTAAATCATGGGGTAATTTTCATTTTTGGGTGAACTATCGCTTTAACATATCACACCACATTTCTTAAAAGTATTTCCCATCAACTACCCATCCTTTGTATTTATAGCCTTTCAAGGAATACTTTATCAACATGCACATTCATGGGAATCAAACCTGTGTTCTACCGGCTGCGCTACAGGAACACTACTGGAACTATAGGCTAAAGCATCACTTAGCACGTTTTCACACTCGATTCTATGATCAACTAGCTGCTGTACATTTATAGATCACTTGTCAAAACGTGTAAAACAAGCTAGTGAGCCGACGCATTAAGGACATGTTCAGACTGAGTGTGTGTGTGTGAGTGTGTGTGTGTCGGTGACAGGAGAAAGTAATCCTATACACAGGCTGCTATTGTGAAATGAGAAGCTAGCCTCCTCGGCTGGCAGAGAGCAGATGCACCTCTCTTCCCCTATCCTAATCTGGAAAGGACTTAAAGGAGTCTTATCTCCAGGCTCTCCTGCTTCATTTCATGCTTGATTTACTTTAATTTGTCTGATAGGGCACGAGGATTTGGAAATGGCCCATCTTTCGCTGGAAAATGTTCTGATTTTTCTCCGGCATTGTTATGTGGCGGTTTTTGACTCTGGTTTCTCTCTCTCCATCTTTCTCTGCTTCTATTTCTCTTTTTTTTCTCCCTCTCCTTCCCTCTGTCTGTCTTCCTGGAGAACAGATCTCGCTCC